>JASAMX010013937.1:5000-27268 GCA_030248175.1 Microlaimidae sp. YZB2_3 | reverse complement strand
CGACTTTTACTCATTTAAAAACAAAATTTCGCTCCGCTTTGTTCTTATTATTTTTTTTTTGTTGTGCAGCCAGACTCGCAGTGCGAAAATAATAGCAGTGCAAATAAAGCAGTATAGAGTGTGAAAGAAGTCACAGTCCCCAGTGCAAAAAAACTAACACTGTGTTAAAACTCGCAGCGCGGGAAAACTAGCAGAAAATTGCGGATTTTTTCGAGAAAAGTGGCACGGAGTCCAGAAAGTGCGAGTTTTCTCGCAAAATTTTTGTTAAAAAATTTATTGTACAGTCGGACATTCTCTTGAGTTATATATATTCTTGTTAATACTAAAGGTAAACTCAACGTGGCTGCAACAGTTGTTCGTTAGATGCCCCCCATCAAGTAACCACTCAAATCACGAGAATTTGACGTCATTTTTTCAGCCAATAAATATTCTATTTAATACGGAGTATTTGTTTGATAAAGTGACGTCAGATTCTCGTGATTTGAGTGGTAACTTAATGGGGGGAATTTTTTAATCAAATAAAAAACTGTTGCAGCCACGTTGAAATTTACCTTCAATGGATGCATCAGGTCACACTGGAAAAGAATTGTATTACATCAAAAATTAATTCTCAACGGTTAACAAGTTATTAACAAAAATACCGCTTGGTTAATTCCTTTGTGTTTTTTATGGAGAATCATGAGGGATAATTCAATGTACACAAAGGCCTTGAAAAAATTTAAAAATAATTTGTATGACTTTAGTTAACAAAAAAAACAAGATCATAATACACGAAAATAACAACTAAACATAAAACATTTATTCTAAAAGAAACAGCTGGTTGTAAATACTTATTTCTTTTTCATTTTTTTGATCTTATACAAATTATTTTCAACTCTTCTCAAGACCTTTGTGTACATTGAATTAACTGTCGTGATTTTCCATACACCATTTTTCAAAACAAAACATTTCTACTGAACGGATATTAATAAAACTTTATAGGCACCTTGCACTGGAACTCGGTTTATACATGAAATATGCAATATACATAAGCGTCACCATAATCGATAATTATCGTATCTCCTACTTATCCTTTGTAGTATGCAGATCAACCTCGACAACCTCGATCGGCTGATCTGCATACCACGAAAGATAAGTAGGACATACGGTAATTATCCATTATGGTGACGCTTATGTCTATTTCATACTTCATGTATAAAGCGAGTTCCAGTGCAAGGTGCCTATATAAGGTTAAAGGTACCAAAAAACTTCAATTTTGTTCAATTACGAAAAGTATCAGATAATTAATACCATTTTAAAAATATCATATTCCAAAAATAATGTTTGGTTTATGGTGTGTTTTAAAATATTTTTATAATTGCAAAATGTAAAATTTTAAAAAGTGAAATGTCTTTTTTATAGGCAGTTTACTTTTTTCTGGGGCTCTCTAACTGTGGGGTCCCAGCTCCTCGGCGTATTGGATTTGATTCTAATATGCCAAGGATTAAGTTAGCCTCTATGTCTCGAGAATAGAGGAGGTTCTTGCCCTGAGCCCCGTCAACCCTGCATCAGTAGTTTCTCGGGTATGCCTTAGGGCGCACTGATCAGAAGCCAAGGAACCCCACGGGCCACATCTACTTCATAGGATCCAGTTTCACTTCAGAGTTACTGACATGAAGAAGGACAACATTTAGTCATGTGGTACAAGATTTTTAATGCAGTGTTAAGGAATTTCAATGGAAATTATTTTCAAGTAGACAGTAGAATGAAATCAATAATTGTATTCAAGAAAATATTCCATTCAATTAATCAGTACAAAAAGAAAAAAAAACAATCAACAATTAAATTAAAACAATCAAAGAAACTTATCATTTATAGCTTTCATGGTGAATTAATTCAATCTTTTTGTTTCAGTAAAGAACATTTTTTCCCTATAAACAACATATCAATTTGAAGTTTTAATCAAAGGACTACAACAAATACACTTGGGTTTCTAAAGATTTATCAATTGATTCTCAAAGGATACAGCGCCAAGAACCTTTAACTCAAGGCGAAGTGTAAAAAAATTATCGAATAACAATTTATTAAAATCACCAATACTAATCAAGGAAATTATATCACTTGTAGCTTTCACAATGAATTAAATCAATTCAATCCTTTCATTTCGATAAAGAACATTATTTTTTCGGTAAAAGAGATCTCAATTTAAAGTTTCAATCAAAGAACAACCACAATACTTGGGTTTCTGAATCACTTGATTATCAAAAGATTAGCAGCCAAGAAACTCTAACTTGAAACGGAATGCAAAAAATTATCAAATATCAATTCATAGAAATCACCAATACTAGTGGTTTGAATTTCAATCAATGTGGAAATATTCACACAAAATATAAATGGGACGTTTATTATATTTTTTTCTTTTGGGTTTTTTTTCTCAAAAACTATAACATGTTTCATACTTTTGAACATTTTTTAAAATAATATAAACCTCTTACTGTATGCAACGTAATGTATGTAAATAAATTTTCAACCGTTTTGCTTTGTTTTAGGGACCAGCACTGGCAAAATGGAAAGAAGAAAGAAATCTTTAAAATAAGTAGTGTGGCGTAAGTTACGTGCGCGTGCATGCGTGTGTGTTTGTGTGCGTGTGCGTATATAATTATAATATATAATGTGTGTGTGTGTGTGTTTGTGTGTGCGTGCATGCGTGGGTGCATGTGTGTGTTCGCAGTGTCTGCATGTATTATTTTGTGTTACTTACATAGATTTGTGTGTGTTATGTGGTTGTGCGGGTGCACTTTTGTGCGTCTGTATATGCGCGCGCGTGTGTGTTTTTCTGTTACATACATCCACCTGTGCGTGTGTGCGCATGTGGCTGCGCGCGTGCGAATGTGTGTTTGCGTGTGTGTCCGCATATGCATTCATGCTTGCATAATCAATTTTTAGCGAAAATTAGACAATCTAATGAATATTAGTAAATATCCAATAGTAATAGCTTGGGTGATTCATAAAATATTTGTGGTAAACCCTGGGCCTCCAGGTAAGCGCCTTTAGCTGTAAGCGTCTTCAGTTGGATCTTGTTATACCTCAATGTTTCTAACATAATTCATTGCATTGCAAACCATTTTTGTATTGTTTTAATATAATTCTAATTAAAATTAAAGTATAACAACCTGCATTCAACAATTACAGACAGTTAATCGTTTACTCGACAACTGGGTGCACGATTAACTAAACTAAACTCTTTTCTAAAGTAAAACTTTAAATTATTGCTAACAAATAATACCATCATAGAAGCAAGCAAAAAAACACACCAACTATAAAACACAATTTTATACAAATTCTCATTTAATACTTTTTTAAAATTTAAAACTTAAGCTTTTAGGCACCTTAGAAAGATTTCTATTAAAGGAGCACTGTCTCAAATCAAATTCCTATAACGCCCGAACCGGACTGCTCCTTTAATACCAAATCTACCTAACTCAACTTTGGTATTTAGAGTGCTCCACTACAAGGCTACAACATTTTTAAATTTTAGCTGAATCGGTTCAGTATTAAAGGAGCAGTCCGGTTCGGGCGTTATAGGAATTTGATTTGTGACAGTGCTCCTTTAATAGCTAAGTTTTATTAATATCCGTCCTATAAAATGTTTTCTTTTGAAAAATGGTGTATAAAAATCAACATTGGAAATAATCAAGTGGTATTCGTGTTAATAACTCGTTAACCGTTGAAAAATAATTTTTGGTGTAATACTTTTCAGTGTGACCTAATACATCAATATTAATTAAAACGCAAAATAAAATGCACCATGAATGAAAGATAAATTCTATCAGGGTGAAAATAGATGAGTGGTAAAGTAACCACTACTTTTTTGAGAAAATATCACGTGCATAGAAACACATGACGCAACTAAATAATAATTGGTTACATAACCGCTGAAAACTTTTTTTTAATTTTTCTCGCTCATGGGTTTATTGTTTATTTCTTCCTGGCGGAAAGCGGTTACGCCCTTAATTTCAGCCTGGAAGACTTTAGCTTTAGTATACTGCACCTTTAACATAGAGTTAAATTTTAAACTTATACATCGTAGTTGCGATTGTAGTCCCACTCACATTTTTTAATAAAGTAACTAATTATGAATGTTAAGTATTTGTTTTTAAAATGATGTAATTTTCCTAAGCCTTTAAATTACAAACCAATGTCCGGTAGATAGACTTATTATTGTGCAAAGTCGTTTGTATTCGTATAATGTTTATTAATTTGATACAACATTGTACAAAACATTACAAGTAAAACAGGTGATAAACACAGTCAAAATCAATAAGATCATCTAAAAAAAGATCATTAATATTACCGGTTAAACACCGCCATTACAAACGTCATACAGATAGGCCCGAGGATTTTCAGTCGCTAAATCAAAAAAACCCATTAAAAAATTTTCTCGTACAGGCACCGTCCTTCAGGGTACAGAACTTGCAAAAATATACCAGTACACCCTACTAGGAACGCGTTCCTAGTAAAGATGTTACTTGCCTCGGATTTTATACCCAACTTTTTATCAGGTTTAATTCTGATAATGTCGAACTGCCTGTATTATATTATTGTAGTATATTTCTTTTATTAAATTATTATTCTTTTATTATATTTATTATTATATTTTTTTCCAGAGAACATTTAAAGATACAGGGTATTATTTCTAGCTGCGAAATTGTGAACTTGGAGCCGAAAGTATAAAAATTTTTGGGGTTAGTTGGCTTTGGAATACCGTTTAGCCCGGGTTGGTGGGTGGGGGGGGGGTTTTTTTTTTTTTTGTTTTTTTTTTTTTTTTTTTTTTTTTTTTTTTTTTTTTTTTTTTTTTTTTTTTTTTTTTTTTAATTTACTTTTTAAAAGAGTTTAGTTTTAGTTAATCGTGCACCCAGTTGTCGAGTAAACGATTAACTGTCTGTAATTGTTGAATGCAGGTTGTTATACTTTAATTTTAATTAAATTTATATTAAAACAATACAAAAATGGTTTGCAATCCAATGAATTATGTTAGAAACATTGAGGTATAACAAGATCCAACTGAAGACGCTTACAGCTAAAGGCGCTTACCTGAAAATACCAGGGTTTACCACAAATATTTTATGAATCACCCAAGCTATTACTATTGGATATTTTTACTAATATTCATTCTATTGTCTAATTTTCGCTAAAAATTTTTTGTGCAAGCATGAATGCATATGCGGACACACACACAAACACACGTTGCGCGCGCGCACACACATGCACACACACACAGGTGTGACAGAAAAACACGCACGCGCGCGCGCGTGTACAGACGCGAAAATACACACACAACTAACACACAAATCTATGTAAGTAACACAAAAATAATACATGCAGACACTTACAAACACACACATGCACCCACGCACTTGCGCGCGCACACACAAACACACACACACACACACATTATACTGTATAATTCTGTGCGCGGCGCGCACACAAACACACACACGCATGCACACACACATTAACTTACGCCACACTACTTATTTTTAAAGATTTTCTTCTTCTTTCCATTTTGCCATGCTGGTCCCTAAAACAAAGCAAAACATTGAAGAGTTTATTTACATACGTTATTTCGATAAAGAGCGATACGTTATATGGCTAACAGTACATATTGCTCTATAGGATAAGTCCTAAATAAATGTGTCGCATACGATTTTTTTAGAAAATGCTCTAAAGTTTTATAGGTGCTCATCGCTTGGTGCGGAGTCTTTAAAGGCGCAAGTTACGGAACTTCAGAGCCATCAAAAGTTTTTTGGAACTTGAAGCTAGAGAACTGAGCATCTGAATTCCATAGGAAAAATTGTTTTGGGCTCTGATTGGGATTCGCCTAGGCTTAGGTATAGATTTAACGATTTTTGTTTTCTGCTCCAAATTCCCTCACTTACGGCTCCAGGTTCCCTTTTTTGCTTCAAAATTCCAGCTCCAAATCTCTCAGCTTCGCCGACCCTAAATTAATCAATTAGAATGTCTAAACTGAGAATTAAAATCCTTCAGGGTGAAATTAAGAGTGTAACCGCTCGCCGTCAGGAAGAAATAAAGAATTAACGTGCGAAAATAAAAATGACAAAAAAAGTTGTCAGATATGATGTATACATCATCATCTGACCAACTTATATTTTGCAGAAAAAAAGGTACTAAAATGCCTAATTTTTTAAATTTAATCAATTTTGAGAAATATAAAAAAATTGCACCATTTTTCCAAACAAATGGTTGGATAAAAGCAAATGGTATATTTTTGCTTGGTTGATTTTTAAAATCCATCACTTTACTTTCACTAAATGAACTAACAAAACATTTTTTATAAATAAATGAGGGCAAAACTGTTTATGAGTTTTTAGTCTTCTTTTGCGAATATCACCCTATATATTTATCCTCGAAATTAACCAAAATTTGGAACTTAAGTTTCTAATATATATCAAATATCTCAGAGATGATGTATAAATCGACTAGTTATAACCAATTATTATTAAGTTGCGTCAGGTGTTTTTCTCCACGTGATATTTTCTTGAAGAACAAGTGGTCACTTTACCACCTAAGCTATTTTCACCCTGATAGAATTTATTTCTAGTATAAAATTGCATAAATTAACTAATGATTTGAATTGGAACACTTAGCAGTAAGAATTAGATTATTTTGACCCCATGCCGTGAAATATTGCTTTCTACAGACACGGGGAAAAATTTATTTGTTTTTGCTGCACTAATAAGCTAAAAAAATATTTTGTTTAATTAAATAATGTAGAAGGTCAGAACCATAAAAAAGTATAGAAAACTAAAGTATTAGTAAAACCATACATAGCGTAGCTCTATTGTTCATTAGAATAATAACGTATGTTATAATTTTTATTTACCTTCTCCAAATAAAATCGGACACTACATGGGCCAAAAAAAATCCAATTGAGCCGTAGATAACGTATCTATTCAAATTAAATAAAAATTATAAAATTAATTTGATTATCAAATAAATAACTATACATAACAATATAAAATATGTGCGATTGCCCTAGAAAAATCAAATTGGGTAAAACGGATGATATTTTTTGTATGAAAGACTTTAAAATTTATCACTCCTTGTTTTTGTCTGTTCGACTCTAATACGTTGTTACAACGGCAAAATGAGCTACAGTCACGATAAATTACACGTGACTGTGACTGATTCTGTAGTTAATAGGATCCTGTTTTAAATTTTAAAAGAGTCACAGTCTCATATATTCTATATACATTGTGGCTCCCTTTGCTGTAGTAACGACGAATATAATTACAAAATTTTAGTTCTAGGTTTAGAAAACCTGAAACAGTTTTTTTTATAGCTGCGATAAATCTGCTGTAAATGACTAAACCCATTTAGTGTTGACCGCTTCATTTCAAAATGCTATATCAACACTGTTGCTAGTATAGGTTTATGGTTAATAGCCCCCTCAAATAATTTTTGAGAAATGGTGTGAGTTTAATGCCGTAGAAAATTATATAAATATGAGTTTAATGTTTTATACAATATTATTTAAAAAATGAGCTTATTGCTGTATAAAATTATATAATACTTACTTTTAAATTTAACCAAAACTTTAACACAAATAATAAAATAATAAAACTTTTATTTGTCATTGTAGGTTCCTTTCTCTTCGTTTGTCTTTAATTCGTCATATCTATTTTGTTTTCTTATAAGTAGAGTTAGGGAAGGGGGGTGGTTATCTACCTCACATCAATTCCCTAAGTCTGTTTTTGGTCGGATTCCATATCGTGGGCAGGATTATATTTTGGTTTTGGATAAACTTTATTGCGCTAAATTTAGAGTTCTATTTCATTATTAAATTATGAATGAAATTAATTTGGTGCGAAAAAAGTTTTTAAAAGATAAGTTTTGGTCACATAAATCGTTTTTATTTTAAAGAAGCACTGTTACAAAAAAAATCATCTATCGGCCAGAACGGAATACTCAGTAATACAAAACCTTTTTATTTAAAATTTTATATTTTGTTTCTTGGGATCAAAATTATAACACTTTCAATTTGCAGCCTGTTTGGCCAAATATTAAAGGGGTTTGTTCCTAGCAATATAGACTAAAGATAAACCCAACTATTGACTGCAACAGTTGTTTGTTGGATTAAAAAAGGCCCCCCCAGATTATGTAACCATTCAAATCACTAGAATCTAACGTCACTTTATCAGCCAATCAGATTTGATTTAATACGGAGTATTTGTTTAATAAAAAGACGTCAGGTTCTTGTGATTTGAGTGGTTACTTAATGGGGGCATTTTTTACTCCAACAAACAACTGTTGCAGCCAATTGGGTTTACCTTTAGTTCTGAATAAGGTTTTTTAGTGTAGGAAGACGGTACCTGACAACCAGCGTCAATCGTACATAGAGGGAAAATTGAGAAAATTAAAAACGCACTGGTTTATAGTATAATTATAAGGCGTAAAAATATTACAGAATGAATAAGGTTATGATTTAGTTTTTGAGAATTATTACATTTTATTCTGTGTTTTTTTTCATAAACTTTGTTGGACGACTTGGAACTCCGGAGCTTTCAAAACGATAAAAAATACAAATAAAAATGCTAATAAAATAACCGAAAAGATATTTCAAAATTAATTAGGCTGAAGCATAGCCTCTGTTTTTGAGGATCCGTACCGGAGCATCCCCAAGGGAAATATTCCTCAGAGCTCCGCTTTTAGGAGCTTTAAAACGACCCGTGGATTTTGGAGCCGTATTTTTGTATTAATTTTATTTTTAATCAAATAATTAAAAAGTGATCCATAAATTATTTCATAAAAATTTTTTGCTCACTAAATTTTTTTAAAAACTTATTTAAAGCAATAAATATAGTTTTAATATTACATATAAAGTTACTTAAAATGTTTTCAAGCTTAAAAAGGCCTAAAATTACTCATTTAAGAAGCTGAGCTCCGGTCAGAGCTCTCTCCTATTTAAATGACCGGAGCTACAGAGCATGATATTGAAGGGTTGGAGGATACAGAGAACCGTGAAGCTATCCTTTATTTGTGTGTTATTTTTTTGAAAGAGTAATGCTTTATATTAAAAAAATTTCGGTAAACTATTTTTTTCAAAAAAACTATTGAAATTAGTCACAAAAATAATTAAAGCATACTTTAAGATTAAATAAATTTTAAAGATACTCTTTTAAAAGATGGGAGAAACTACGCTTTTAATAGTTGAGTTGAAGTTAATGCGCATGATTTAAGAGAATATATTAGGACAAATAAATAAAAAAATACATATTTATTTATTGTTATTTTTGTTTTTAATGGCTTTGAATTTAGAACAAATTATAATTTGTGTATTTTGTAGGATTTTGCAATGCAGTTGTAAAACTTTCAAAAACCGATAAAAACTTGTTACACTTATTCGTCACGTAACACAGGACAAATACATTACAAGCTATAATAAACAGATCAGGGGTGGTGTGCTGAAGGTTTAATCCGACTTAAAGTTAATCTGAGATCAGCGATTGTCGACACACAGTAAACATACTAACAGTATTGATTAAATAATCTTGGTTAATGGAGTTTAAAAAATTTAAATTTTTTTTTTTTTTTTTTTTTAAAAGACTTTGAATTGTTTTATTTAATTTAAAAGTCGAAAGTGATTTTATTTTATTAAAATAAAAAGTTAACATATTAAAAAAAAAAAGACTTTTATTTTAAACAGAAAATTTTCGCTCACTAATCAGAGATTAGCGGGAAAAACAGGCAAATTTTTAATCCACCTCCGGAGGTGGTTTAAAAATTTGCATAAGGGAAGGACAATTTAATCTCGAATTATTGACGATTTAATCTGAGATTAAAAACTAATCTCAGATTAAATTCGTTAAACTAGATTATCTAATTGATACTGCTAGTATGTTTACTGTGTGTCGACAATCGCTAATCTCAGATTAACTTTAAGTGGAATTAAACCTTCAGCATACGACCCCAGATGTGCTCCAACTTAAATGTTTTACTAGTATAATATGTAAATTTTTCTTTTCTTCAATGCATTTGATAGGGAAAGGGGGGCGAATTTTTTATAGAGGATCAGTCGTGAGGGATTCGTCCCCTATTAATATAAGACTGGGGCGAAAATAAAATGATGGGGGCGAAAATATCATGGCTAATGTCTATGAGGAATTCGCCGGGGGGGGGGGCGAAAATATAATGGCCCTCATCTATGAGGAATTCGCCGGCCGGCGATTTTATTATGGGGGTGAAAATATTATCCTACGCCGGCTCGTGCGAATAAAGTTCTAATTTAGCACACTGCGAGAAGCACACCAAGAACACGGGTTTTTACACGTTAATAATTAAAAAAAAATTTAACTTTTTAAACAAGTTTCGAAAGTAAAACAAGTTTATATTAATGATTTTAAGCCAATATTTGAAAACGCCAAATTTTCAATTTTATGTCTTTATATATTTAATATTATATGGAATAAAAACTAACTATTTTACTTGGGCAGGTTAAGTTCATAAAATGGCGTCTGTAGATATCCACCAGATAGTACTAAAAGATACACTTATTTTTGGTTAAAAAAATTAAAAAAAACTAAATAGAATAATATTAATTAAATTAGCTTTTCAATATTATTTTATGCACATGTTAAAACTCATAAAAAACGCTTTGAATTTTAAGCATTCTTAGAAGTTCTTCTTCATGGGCCTATTTCATAAAAAATGCTTGTAAAAAATTTAAAGCTGTAAATCAATAAACGCATAATTTTCTTTTGTATTTTAAGTAAAAATTATATTAATAAAATTGCGTTCAGAATTAAAAAAAATACAAATTTATAAATTCCGTAAATTCTACAGTTACATACGTATTTTTTAATTTGTAGAATAAGAAGAAATTAAATGCGTTTATTAATTTATAATTACAAAGATTTTTTATGAAATAGGCCACATTTTTTATGAGTTTTAACATGTGCATAAAATAATATTGAAAAGCTAATTTAATTAATATTATTCTATTTAGTTTTTTTTAATTTTTTTAACCAAAAATAAGTGTATCTTTTAGTACTATCTGGTGGATATCTACAGACGCCATTTTATGAACTTAACCTGCCCAAGTAAAATAGTTAGTTTTTATTCCATATAATATTAAATATATAAAGACATAAAATTGAAAATTTGGCGTTTTCAAATATTGGCTTAAAATCATTAATATAAACTTGTTTTACTTTCGAAACTTGTTTAAAAAGTTAAATTTTTTTTTAATTATTAACGTGTAAAAACCCGTGTTCTTGGTGTGCTTCTTGCAGTGATAAATTAGAACTTTATTCGCACGAGCCGGTGTAGGATAATATTTTTGCCCCCCATAATAAAATCGCCGGCCGGCGAATTCCTCATAGATGAGGGCCATTATATTTTCGCCCCCCCCCCCCCGGCAAATTCCTCATAGACATTAGCCATGATATTTTCGCCCCCATCATTTTATTTTCGCCCCAGTCTTATATTAATAGGGGATGAATCCCTCACGACTGATCCTCTATAAAAAATTCGCCCCCCTTTCCCTATCAAATGCATTGAAGAAAAGAAAAATTTACATATAATACTTATAAAACATTTAAGTTGGAGCACATCTGGGGTCCTATGCTGAAGGTTTAATTCGACTTAAAGTTAATCTGAGATTAGCGATTGTCGACACACAGTAAACATACTAGCAGTATCCATTAGATAATCTAGTTTAACGAATTTAATCTGAGATTAGTTTTTAATCTCAGATTAAATCGTCAATAATTCGAGATTAAATTGTTAATTTATGCAAATTTTTAAACCACCTCCGGAGGTGGATTAAAAATTTGCGAGTTTTTCCCGCTAATCTCTGATTAGTGAGGATTGAATCTGAGATTAAGTCTATTAACTCCATTAACGAAGATTATTTAATCAATACTGTTAGTATGTTTACTGTGTGTCAACAATCGCTAATCTCAGATTAACTTTAAGTCGGATTAAACCTTCAGCATACCACCCCTGATCTGTTGATTATAGCTTGTAATGTGTTTGTCCTGTGTTACGTGAGGAATAAGTGTAAGAAGTTTTTATCGGTTTTTGAAAGTTTTACAACTGCATTGCAAAATCCCACAAAATACACGAATTATAAGTTGCTTTAAATTCAAAGCCATTAAAAACAAAAATAACAATAAATAAATATGTATTTTTTATTTATTTGTCCTAATATATTCTCTTAAATCATGCGCATTAACTTCAACTCAACTATTAAAAGCGTAGTTTCTCCCATCTTTTAAAAGAGTATCCTTAAAATTTATTTAATCTTAAACTATGCTTTAATTATTTTTGTGACTAATTTCGATAGTTTTTTTTTTTTTGAAAAAAATAGTTTACCGAAATTTTTTTAATATAAAGCATTACTCTTTCAAAAAGATAACACACAAATAAAGGATAGCTTCGCGGTTCTCTGTATCTTCCAACCCTTTAATATCATGCTCTGTAGCTCCGGTCATTTAAATAGGAGAGAGCTCTGACCGGAGCTCAGCTTCTTAAATGAGTAATTTTAGGCCTTTTTAAGCTTGAAAACATTTTAAGTAACTTTATATGCAATATTAAAACTATATTTATTGTTTTAAATAAGTTTTTTAAAAAATTTAGTGAGCAAAAAATTTTTATGAAATAATTTATGGATCACTTTTTAATTATTTGATTAAAAATAAAATTAATACAAAAATACGGCTCCAAAATCCACGGGTCGTTTTAAAGCTCCTAAAAGCGGAGCTCTGAGGAATATTTCCCTTGGGGATGCTCCGGTACGGAGCCTCAAAAACAGAGGCTATGTTTCAGCTTAATTAATTTTGAAATATCTTTTCGGTTATTTTATTAGCATTTTTGTTTGTATTTTTTATCGTTTTAAAAGCTCCGGAGTTCCAAGTCGTCCAACAAAGTTTATGAAAAAAAACAAAAAACTAAATCATAACCTTATTCATTCTGTAATATTTTTACGCCTTATAATTATACTATAAACCAGTGCGTTTTTAATTTTCTCAATTTTCCCATTGTCCATTCTCATTGGCGCTGGTTGTCAGGTACCGTCTTCCTACACTAAAAAACCTTATTCAGAACTAAAGGTAAACCCAATTGGCTGCAACAGTTGTTTGTTGGAGTTAAAAATGCCCCCATTAAGTAACCACTCAAATCACAAGAACCTGACGTCTTTTTATTAAACAAATACTCCGTATTAAATCGAATCTGATTGGCTGATAAAGTGACGCTAGATTCTAGTGATTTGAATGGTTACATAATCTGGGGGGGGCCTTTTTTAATCCAACAAACAACTGTTGCAGTCAATAGTTGGGTTTATCTTTAGTCTATATTGCTAGGAACCTATAGCTTTAAAAACCCCTTTAATATTTGGCCAAACAGGCTGCAAATTGAAAGTGTTATAATTTTGATCCCAAGAAACAAAATATAAAATTTTAAATAAAAAGGTTTTGGATTACTGAGTATTCCGTTCTGGCCGATAGATGATTTTTTTGTAACAGTGCTTCTTTAAAATAGAAACGATTTATGTGACCAAAACTTATCTTTTAAAAATTTTTTTCGCACCAAATTAATTTCATTCATAATTTAATAATGAAATAGAACTCTAAATTTAGCGCAATAAAGTTTATCCAAAACCAAAATATAATCCTGCCCACGATATGGAATCCGACCAAAAACAGACTTAGGGAATTGATGTGAGTGGTAGATTTTTTTTTTTTTTGTTTTTTTTTTTTTTTTTTTTTTTTTTTACCACTTAATAAATTTTGTGGTATTTTTTTATAAAATGAAAATTTGAAAAAGTAAATAAAGGGGAGGCCCTGTTTTTTATCACAAATAAAAAGATAAGGTTGTGGGCAATAAAGTCTACCCGGCAAAACCCCTATTAAAAGAACCACAAAACAAGAGAAAAAAAGGTAAATAACGACTAGAATACTGGAACTAATTAATTTCGAAAAAATCTGGTCTGTCTCGAAATAAAATGAAGTAGGGAAGAGGTTAGACTAAAAGGACGATACGGAGCGTCGTTGGACCGCAAGTCTGGTCTGGTCTGGAATAAATTGAGTCTGAAACTAGAGGTAGAAGGGTGAAAAGCAGAGTCTTCTTGGAAAAAAAAATTTGAGTAGGGAGCTGGCTATAACAGAAAAAACGGCTTTCTCACTGCTGGCTGTTTTTGACGCATGTTGTTGTTGAATAATCTGAGTCTGTACAAAGATAATACTCCTCTCTAACTCTACTTATAAGAAAACAAGATAGATATGACGAATTAAAGACAAACGAAGAGAAAGGAACCTACAATGACAAATAAAAGTTTCATTATTTTATTATTTGTGTTAAAGTTCTGGTTAATTTTAAAAGTAAGTATCATATAATTTTATACAGCAATAACCTCATTTTTTAAATAATATTGTATAAAACATTAAACTCATATTTATATAATTTTATACGGCATTAAACTCACACCATTTCTCTAAAAATATTTTGAGGGGACTATTAACCATAAACCTATAATAGCAACAGTGTTGATATAGCATTTTGAAATGAAACGGTCAACACTTAATAGGTTTAGGCATTTACAGCAGATTTACCGCAGCTATAAAAAAACTGTTTCAGGTTTTCTAAACCCAGAACTAAAATTTTGTAATTATATTCGTCGTTACTACGGCAAAAGGAGCCACAATGTGTATAAAATATATGAGACTGTGACTCTTTTAAAATTTAAAACAGGATCCTATTAACTACAGAATCAGTCACAGTCACGTGTATTTTATAGTGACTGTAGCTCATTTTGCCGTTGTAACAACGTATTAGAGTCGAACAGCAAAAACAAGGAGTGATAAATTTTAAAGTCTTTCATACAAAAAATATCATCCGTTTTACCCAATTTAATTTTTCTAGGGCAATCGCACATATTTTATATTGTTATGTATAGTTATTTATTTGATAATCAAATTAATTTTATAATTTTTATTTAATTTGATTAGATACATGAGCTACGGCTCAATTGGATCTCTTTTGGCTCATGTAGTGTCCGATTCTTTATTTGGAGAAGGTAAATAAAAATTATAACATACGTTATTATTCTAATGAACAATAGAGCTACGCTATGTATGGTTTTACTAATACTTTAGTTTTCTATACTTTTTTATGGTTCTGACCTTCTACATTATTTAATTAAACAAAATATTTTTTTAGCTTATTAGTGCAGCAAAAACAAATAAATTTTTCCCCGTGTCTGTAGAAAGCAATATTTCACGGCATGGGGTCAAAATAATCTAATTCTTACTGCTAAGTGTTCCAATTCAAATCATTAGTTAATTTATGCAATTTTATACTAGAGATAAATTCTATCAGGGTGAAAATAGCTTAGGTGGTAAAGTGACCACTTGTTCTTCAAGAAAATATCACGTGGAGAAAAACACCTGACGCAACTTAATAATAATTGGTTATAACTAGTTGATTTATACATCATCTCTGAGATATTTGATATATATTAGAAACTTAAGTTCCAAATTTTGGTTAATTTCGAGGATAAATATATAGGGTGATATTCCGCAAAAAGTAGACTAAAAACTGATAACAGTTTTGCCCTCATTTACTTATAAAAAATGTTTTGTTAGTTCATTTAGTGAAAGTAAAGTGATGGATTTTAAAAATCAACCAAGCAAAAATATACCATTTGCTTTTATCCAACCATTTGTTTGGAAAAATGGTGCAATTTTTTTATATTTCTCAAAATTGATTAAATTTAAAAATTAGGCATTTTAGTACCTTTTTTTCTGCAAAATAAAGTTGGTCAGATGATGATGTATACATCATATCTGACAACTTTTTTTGTCATTTTTATTTTCGCACGTTAATTCTTTATTTCTTCCTGACGGCGAGCGGTTACACTCTTAATTTCACCCTGAAGGATTTTAAGTTTAGTTTAGACATTCTAATTGATTAATTTAGGGTCGGCGAAGCTGAGACAATTTGGAGCTGGAATTTTGAAGCAAAAAAGGGAACCTGGAGCCGTAAGTGAGGGAATTTGGAGCAGAAAACAAAAATCGTTAAATCTATACCTAAGCCTAGGCGAATCCCAATCAGAGCCCAAAACAATTTTTCCTATGGAATTCAGATGCTCAGTTTTCTTAGCTTCAAGTTCCAAACAACTTTTGATGGCTCTAAGTTCCCGTAACTTGCGCCTTTAAAGACTCCGCACCAAGCGATGAGCACCTATAAAACTTTAGAGCATTTTCTAAAAAAAATCGTATGCGACACATTTATTTAGGACTTATCCTATAGACAAGTTCTAAATAAGCGCCTTTTACTGTACGAGAGAGGGTACAAAAAGAAAAAAATAAAATTTGAAAAAATCTTAGTTTTTGTAGTTTCTTAAGTTTAAACCTATAGTTCATAAAAATTGCTACACGATGATATGTTTCAATACATTGAAGTGCTTTAATATATCAGTTTATGTTATATAAATTTTAGTTTTTTATTAAACGTCACAATAGTTAGAAATCATCACTAAAACAGTATTTTCATTAACAATGATTTTGAATTAGTAAAAATAAGGTTGAAATTTGTGCTTTAAAACTAATTTTAAAACTACATAAGTTTTTTTTAATGTTTTCTTTGTAAAACTATTTAAAAATTAAAAATTAATTTAAAAAGTCCATTCCAAACATTTAAATTAAACATTTTCTGTAATTGAAACATTAAAAAACTGGAAACCAAGCGTGGCAGCGCCATACCTATGAAGCGGCAAAAAAACTAAAAATCCCCAAAAACTGCTTTTGCTTTTGTAATATTAAAAAGGATCTAAGGAATTTTGAAGACAAAGGGTCGAGATTTTGAACAAATAAATATTTTAAATATTTTAAACTGTAAAATGTACTAGTCGCTCACTGTTTCTCAATTTTCCCCCTACATGTGATTGGCGCTAGTTGTTATTGTACCCTCTTCCTACACCAAAAAACCCTTATTAAGAACTAGTATCTAAAATAGCTGTGAATAGAGTTATGATATTTTTTATTATAACTTTTATTCGTATAAATAAATTTACACAAAATTTGGGTATAAGAACGAATTTATAGATTAATACATTAAATATTGAGCGATCCTGACCAGAATTTTAGCAATTATTGACACATTGTATTTGAACCGCTTATCGTGCAAGAATATATGGCAACCAGCACGCCAATACTTTCTATAATTTTACCAAAAATATATAATACCATATATTATATTATGAAAAAAATTTTCTAGCAGAATCAAACGGTTTGATACCATTTTTAGCATTTTTATCATTCACAAAAAATGGCACAACAACTGTTATTAATTAGAATGTCGTGTAACAGGGCACTGCCTTAAAAGTAAAAGTATTTGTAGTCGGTGGATAAAGTAAATAAGAATGTAGTCGGTGGATGCGCAAACCAAGCCAATTAAAGCATAGTATTGAATTATAGGCATGGACTAGCTAAATACAGCCAGCAAATCAAAGAAATATTTTATATTCCTACCAAGTTTTAGACAAAAAAATCTAGCTGACCTCGATAATTGCAATATTGAATCAACTATTTAACAACAAAACTATTAAAAAATTTTAACTAAAGCTGTTTGATAATAAAAATGAAAGCCCATAGTTTAAAAATTATTTATAAAATTTCTCAATTTGGAACCCAAATGCACATTTTTTAAGTGCTGAAGTGGACCTACCTAGCATAACAAAAATTGTGTCAGCGGTCCCACCACAAAACAAAGTTCTTCTCAAAATAAATGCATGTTTTGTATTATTTTTTAAACTGGAAATACTATATACAAATAAAACATCTACTTGAAAATATTTAGTGGTCTTTTTGTATTTAATTAAACATCATAAAATGTTTTTTCTGATTAACCAAAAAAATTACATATGAGAAACCTTAGTTACGTTTGATATAGCTAAATATAATGGTCAAAAGTTAAAAAAAAATACTTGAAATTTTTTTAATATAGTTGTTTAATATCTGGTTTCCAAAAAAATTTGAAAAAATTATTGGTTTCATAATGAATTCAGATTTCGCGGCGGGACCGCGGACCCAAATTTTTATAATGCTAGGTAGTTTAGTTGGTTAATGTTTGTATATTTTTTAAAAAGGAGGAATTAAAAAAAATTTCTGTTTTCTTATTTGTTTAAAAAAAACGTTATAACCGCACAATTTTAATTGGTCCACTCATGTCTGCATATTTTAAGAAAATTTTATAAGCTGCTAAGCCTGACGTCAGAGCCCTTTTTACCCATTCTTAGTTATTTTAAGTGTTTTTAAATGACTAATTCTGTTTAAAACTCATCTTTATATAGGCAAAGTTTGTCTCAAAGTTTTTTGCAGCATAAGCCCATTATTTTAAAGAAAAACATCATTTCCCCCATTTTTAGCTCATGGTGCTAACTTTACGAATTTTATTTTAAAAGTTTCTTGTTGTGACAAGTGTTTTAAATTTAAACTTTAGCTGTGGTCACCAAAAAAACCCAAAACGCCATTTTAAAATATAAAATTTGTTAGGTTTTCCAGAAATATTATGTAGTAAAAGAAGCTTATAATGTCTAGGATTTATTTTTTGTTGCTTTGATATAAAAAGTTTGATTAAAAATCATTAAAATTAAAAGCGAAAAATTTTCAATAGTACTTCTGTACATGTGTAACCTCTGCACGCAGATTGACACTTTAGAATTTGAAAGGCTTTAAAATGTCATATTTGTGATTGGCGGCTATATTTTGCTCCAAGGAAATGTTTGTTGGAGGAGCAGCGGCGCTCAATGCCATCCGGGGCGAATGCAGTGTTTAAAAACAGGACTTCAAATAACAGGCGCTATTAGGGCTAAACCAATGTGGGCGCAAACCCGTTATTAGACCAATGCGAGCGCCCCTTTTTAAACAATAGCCGCGAGCCGGCATGTTAAAAACACTATTTAAACGACATCCGGCCATTTTTTGATTCCTATAGGATTAATCTCATTGAGAGCAGTGGATCTCCACAAACGTGGAAGTCACAAAAATTTGGGTAACTGTGGTTTCCTCTCAAAAAACTGATTTATACATACCGAAATTTTCTTAAACCTAAAAGCAACATCTAATTCGTCGTATAAACGATTTTGGATGAAAAGGTCTTCACGACAGGTTGACTGATCTTTAAAAAATATATTAAAATAAGGTGAAAGATTAATTCGTCATATTTGAAATTTCTACTCTTTACTTTTAGCTGCCTTTGTTTCGCCCCCTGTGATTAGCTGCCTATTTCCCCGTCCGCCAGTGCTATTCTCTGTGCACAAATACTGCTATTTTTTAAGCAGTACCCCTGAACAAGACACTTAAAAAATGGCATAAATTTTTTTTTCTTATCTTCAATAATCGGATAAAAGAACTAATATTTTTACTATGCATAGTCTATGCATAGCTTAATTCCACTGTATCATGATTTCATTTTTCTTTTCTTTTTTTCTTTTTTTTTCTTTCTCCTGTATTATCATTTGACTTTTCTTTTCTTTTTTTTTATTATTTTTTCTTTTCTTTTTTTTCATCATCAAATTTGCGACTTAATCACCGCCAACATAAACTATAATTTCAAGTGTTTGTAAACATAAACGATAATTTGCCGCCAACATAAACTATAATTTGTTTTAAGCCTAGTGAGGAGTTGAATATTTTTCTTTAGCATAGTATTTAATATATTTCTGTTTATACAGTAATATGCAATTTTATAGTAATTACTGTGCTGTATGCCGGATATACTTACATTTTACACATGAAAAGATGAGCGGTTTTACTACGATGTTTTTATTCATTCGTTTTTCCTTACAACCATGTTTTAACTACATTTTTATTGAAGGTCATGAATATAATTCTAATGGTATGCAAATAAAGTGGTGGGATAATGAGACTTTAACTGCATACCAAAACAAGTTGCAGTGCTTGAAAGATCAGTACGATGAATATGAAGTTGAAATGAACGGAAATGTCTATCAGGTACATTTCATTATGCACTAAACTAAAACGATGCCTATTGTTTAAAATGCATCTTTCTATGTCCAAATGACAACCAAAAATATATAATATAAGGAAAAATATGCAACTCCTATATAAAAATTAATTTAGCGGTAGCTATTTTAATGCGGCAATCCATTTGAATGGCACCCTCCATAATACTGGCATAAGCTAATTTAATTCGCGCGAATTAAAATGAAGAAGAAGTCCTTATAATAGCATACATTAATTTCACAAAAAGCCTGTTTTAGCCATACCGCTGAGAAATAATTTTCCCCGTATTTTTCTAGACTCATTTGCTTTTTTTTATTTTATAAAAAATAATGTAGTTATGATGTCCATATAAAACTGATAATTTATTTGTTTTGTTTTGTTTATTTGTCATTAGTTTTGAAATTTTTACCGCCAGAAGTTGTTTTTGTCCATTGTGTTACTGTCCGTGTTTTCAAGCTATATGTGTTTTTATTAAAGATTTTATTTTAATTTTAAGCTTAATATTAAACTTAAAACCTTCGAAATGAAAAATCCCAAAAAGGCATGTTTCTAGTTTTTTTGGTAGCAAAAAATTATTGTTTATAAAGAAGTTGTTCATGAATGTTTATGTTTATTTTTTTCTAAAAATTCAATCTCTCTATGACATTTCCTGGAATGTATGCTTTAAAATGATATCTCAATTAAGCCAATTTGTTTGATGTTCTGGAAAAAGGGTCCCTTCTTTCTTTAGTGAAAATGTTTTATGCAGTATATAGATGTCCATGTTAATTTTTTAAAAAGATATGATATTTTGGCTTTATACTTTTTTATTAAAAAAGTTTAATTATTTTGAAAGCATAGTATACAAAAAACAGAACAAATAAAACAAACAGACTATCACAAAAACAAAACAAAAACAAATAAGCACAAAAAACATATGATTTTTTATTTTGTTTTATTATTAAGCCTATATTCAGGGAAATAATTAATTATAGTTATCTTTCTTTTATTTAATATATAAAAATATGTAGTTTATAACCAATTTTTTCATTTATTATATTTTTCTAACAAACTTGTATCTGTTTCCATTAAACACTTATAGATGCTATATTTTCCTTTTATTTTATTCTGAAATACTTTATGGAATTTGATTATTTAGTTTTGTTACGTATATAAAATATTTTGCCCACAAGCTAAATTTTTGCTATTTTCTTTCTGTTTAATTATTTGTACTTTTCTTTTCATCATTAGCAAGGTTTCATCCACTTGTAAATTTAGTGTTGTTTTTTTTCTTTTTCTTCAAAAAAATTTAAAACGAAATACCAAAAAGTTTCTGTGTTGGGGCATTGGTAATAAAAAGTGCTTTAAGGGGCGCTAGGCAAAAATGCATTCTGCATAATATCTTCGGAAAGAATCTCTTCTGCAATAATAACTTTTGCAAAAATACATTCCAGTAAAATATCTTCGGAAAAAATAACTTCTCACTGTGCGTCACGGAAGATATTATGCTGGAAAGTGCTCCTTCCGCCCTTCAAGAAATAAACACGAGTGAGACGAGTGAGACGCGCAGCAAAAATAAAATAAAACAATCTGCTATTTTAAAACATTGCCAACTATGCGAATTTACAAACCAAAAACAAAGTTATACAATATTTCTTTTGATTTAATCTAAATATTTCCAAAAAAATTATGTTTGTATATAGTCTTATACATAAAAATTATCGTGTTCGATTGTGCACAGCACAGCGTTGATTGGATTCATTATTTTGAAGTTTCTTTTACAAAATTCCAAAATCGATGTTGAATTGTGATAATTTACTGCACTACGCTTTAAATATAAATTAATACCCTATTATTACTAAATTAAATAGTACGCTGGTCCTTTAATTCTAAAAGTGAAATTACTCCCTTATGGACAAATTAAAAACTTAATATTTTTAAAAACTCAAAGTATAAAATCATACTCGTGTAAAAGGCTTTTAAAGCAAATTAAAACTTTGTTTTAATTATATTTATTTTTGTTAAGCCTGAGCAAAACATAAAAATCAAGCTAAATTGTATTATGATAAATTATTAAATAATGCTTCTTTTTAAAATTGTTGATATTGTTGTAATCAATAGTTTGTACGTAATGTTTTAAATTATAAGATTTGTTTGTTTCCAATCCGCTGCGCGTCTCATTCGTCGGTTTAAATGATGCAACGTTCAGTGTTAGAAAAGCGGAAAGAATACCTTCCAGCATAATATCTTTTGCGACGCACG
>JASAMX010013935.1:0-17078 GCA_030248175.1 Microlaimidae sp. YZB2_3 | reverse complement strand
AATACATTATTTTGCAGTTATTCTTGGTTCAGTTATTGCTGAAGATTCATTTGTTTATTTTGGCGCAATAAAGTTCATAAAATTATGTATGTTCACATGTGGCAAACGCCAAATTTAACCAAATTTAATAAAAAAGATAATTTAACAAGAGAAGTTGGGTTTGCTGAAAGTTTATAACAATGTGTAGGTAGAATCCTTGATTGGTAGTTAAAGCTAATTAATCTATAATGCACCCTATAATTTACATTCTAGTATATTTATTGCAACAAACTCTTGAAGTATTGTTATTTTGATTTACTAAATCGTTAGAGCTAAACCCGTTCCCATGATTGCCTTTTTCTCGGTTACAACCGTGATACTTTCGTATGACCCATGTTGTATTTCCGTCATACATATATTTTTGCACGAGTAGGACCCAGTGGGTGAGCAAATTAAAATGGTTAAACCTGTACGGTAGCAATATGCAGATTTTTCTCACGGATACAGTGTATTACGTAGGATATTTCATGTTGCAGAAATTTGCATACACCAAAATTCACGCACAAGAAATTATGTATAACGAAAGTACGACTTAGGCCATGCGTAGAGTTTATCGCGGTAAGGTTTACGTACGGCATTTATCATACGAGAATATCACCACCGTGAGACCAAGGTTTCATGTTTGTCGTACGAAGGTTTAACGGTTCTAACGGGGTAAAAGGTCATCACGAGAACGGGTTAAATTGTAATTAAAATTTGGATTCTTCTATAGTTGAAACAAAATATATTGACAAAATTTACAATTATTGCGTTACAAATACAAATCTAATACCATAAAAAACAACAATTTTTAACTATTCTTAAAAAATATACATTAATTAGTATGTTGTTTTAATGTGTTGTTATTTTTTTATACTATTATTTAAACAGAGCTTTAAAAACCAGTAATTGTTTATATTAATTTATTAACAAATTGCAGTAGGATTGGTCAATAAACTTAAAATATAGGACATACTGCAAATCTTCGTGTCGTCAGTTCATGTTAGTATGAACTATGAACTATATTTTATGCTGATTTATCAATTACAGTGCAAGGTGTGCCTTTTCTCCCGCTACAACCGTGAAACCTTCGTACGACAAAGGGAAAACCTTCGTCTCACGGTGGTGGTATTTTCGTATGACAGATGTCGTACCTTACCGCGGAAAGCACTTCGCGTGACCTAGGCTTTACTTCCGTCATACCTAATTTTTTGTGCGCGAATAGTGCCCAGTGAGCGAGCGAATTGAAATGATTAAAGCTGTACGGTAGCAATGTTCAAATTTTCGCAACATGAAATATCCTACATAATACACTGTAACCGTGAGAAAAATCTGCATATTAATACCGTACAGCTTTAACCATTTCAATTTGCTCTCTCAATGGGCACTATCGCGCAAAAAAATTAGGTATGACGGAATTATGACATAGGTCGCAGGAACGTTTTACGGTAGTAACCGAGGAAAAGGCAATTAAGGGAACGGGTTAACACCATCGCATTTACAAATTTCGGCACAAATTCAACCGAAACTTTAATAAATAGATCTAAATTAACAGTTATTTAAAATTTTCTTACATTTAATAATGCTGTAACTATTTCAATGAATAAAAACAGAATTCAAACAGTTTTAAATTATGCACAAAAATTACCTTCTAAATTACTATCAAAACCATTAAAAACTTTATCAAAGGCTTAGAATTGCTTAGAAAATGTCAAATTATTTCCATATAAAATTTTAACGGTGCTAATGGAAAAAAAATTTGTGTTTTTTTTTTTGTTTTCCAATGTCATTAGCGGAAGCTTTTTATTAGACAAAAACGTAATTTTAAAATTGGGTTTCATTTGAAAGTTAAATAAAGTGATTTCCATAGTAGTTTTCTTAATAAGTGGAATTAAATTGAATATTAAAATTATATTTTTTATGTATATGATTTAGGAATTCTAACTCACAAACTAAGCGATGACAGGTGTTTAATGGTTATAGATTTCCTTTGCGGTTTAGCACCTTTATGTATTTTCGTTATTTTTGAATTTAAGCGTAAAGCTTCAAAGTTAAATCACACTATTTGAACAACTGCTTCTCGAAATTATATAACCTTGATTTTTTTAAATATTTTGCTTACGATATTAGTAATAATACTTAACTGAGATTATTCGCTGTCGACGCAGTTCAATAGGAAAATATTGAAAATAGTAGTAGAAAATTAACTATAGGATAAATAGAAAATTTTGGAAGGTGTTAAGATTGGGCCTCTAAAATATAAGGGCATCACACTGAAAAGCAGTATTTTTCACTAAAGCAAAAGCCCATAAGCTCATGATTACATAAAGCACTTTTTTACCTTTTTACTTGAATTCACTAAAACTTAGATTTCACCTTAAACCGTTAAGGATGGGGTGCATCAATTTGGGAAAACAGGTTTGTATCCGCGTTTTCCCTGCCTCTATCGCAAATTTCGCTGTTTCCTACCTGCCTCCGACGTGCGTCCTACCTGCTTCCATTCTAAATTTACTTGCGTCTACCCTGCCTCTTACCTGCCTCCGAGGCAGTTTTTGCTGCCTCCTACCTGCTTTCGAGGCAGGTTGACCTGCTTCCACTTTACCTCTTACCTGCCTTTTAGGAAGTTTTACTTGCCTTCTACGTGCATACACCCTGCCTCCTACCTGCCTCCAGTCTTCCGGGGGCAGGCTAAAAAACGGTCCTTACCGGGATAATATGATTTGTATTTTTATAAAAACAAAATGCACACCATTTAAAAACATATCAAATAAATTTTCAGATGTATATTTGTTTTTGCTAAAAAATCAGTAATACTCCTTGAGAAACAATGAATGTAACAAAAACCCAACTAACTAGTATTCCGATTTTCTTTGGTAGTTTTTCTTGTTTTTTTTTTCAACTTTTTATACATTCATGTCAGGATTTTAAGGACCCTCAAAATGTCATATAATATTCGTGATCACGTCATATATGTTTTGCTCTGTGTGAATGGTTGTGCGATGAGCTAATAGAATCACTTTTAGCCAATTAGTGCATAGGAAAAATTAATGTGCAATGAATGGAAGAATTTCTTTTTTTTTCATGAGCACTAATTGGCTAAAAGTGATTCTATAACGTTATAACTCTGTAAAGAATATTAACACTGAACAATTTTCGTTTGATTGAAGAGATTTGACTATGGTGATTACTTTTTGTTCCTTATAAAAACTTAAATATAGCATAAAACTTACACTTACTATAATGTACCGTATGTTCATAATTTTTTTAATTTATTACCAAATTTTTGTAAAGCAGTTAAATTTTAAAATTAGCTGTTTCTTCATCAAACAAAATCGACAATTTTTGTCAAACAAAATATGTACGGGGATGAGCATGAGAGTACGTTACGTTACGGGGTACGTTCTTGAGAGCCGCAAGCAGGAATTTTGTAGCCATCCGAAATTTTTGGAATTTAGAGCCACGAGCAATGAGAACTTGGAGCCTTTAAGAAAAAATTGTTTTGAGCTTAGATTTAGGTTTCGCTTAGGTTTAGGTGAACGTTTTCTTGATTTATACTTTTGGCACCAACTTCCAAACTTACAGGCCAAATTCCACACTTCCAGCTCCAAGTTTCCTTGGCTCTATCGTCCGTAAATAAAAAAACCATTGATTTTAAAATCTATAATTGCTTGAACTTTAGAATTTTAGAATTCAAATCGTGGGTTCTACTTCTGATTTGTGGTTATATGTTTGCTCCTTTAAATTCAGAGTTTAGGAAGCTATTAAGGGGTTAGTCGCCAGTCATTGAAGATGTTTTTTTCCATAGGGATCATTGGTTAAAAGTAATTTTATAGCTTCATAATTCTGCGACGATCTTTAACACTAAGCAACTTTCATTTAAATAAAAAGTTTTAAATTTTTTTAGTAAAAACTAACTTCAGTATTGAAAAAATTAAAAGCAAATATAACAATATAAACACATCCTTTTAGATAAAGATTTTAGATAGATCAAACAAACATTAAATTTTAGATAGATTAAACACATAAAAGCCTAGTTAAAAACTAAATCTTAACTAAAATACATCTGTACAGTTTAAATGACGAAACATTGACGTACGCGTTAAAATTTAATATTTTTCCTGACTATGTTATCTGTTAATCTCATTTAAAACAAAATTTCTAAAATTGTATTAAATAAATTGAAATTAAAATTAAAAATAATTGAAATATGAAGAAGCATTTAATTAATAAAAAAAAACATGGGACCGTCAAAAAATTTCAACATTTCGAAGCAGCAAAAATAAAAATTTGGATTTTAGGGCAAATATACCTCTCTGCCTATGCAATTAAATAAAAAAGACTTGCTTCTGACTTAAATGAAATGTTTTGCTAAAAGACTCGTGAATGATAAAAAACGTAAAATACCATACAAATAGTTTTTTATGCGCCAAAAACAAGCTAATTTTCTCGACAATATGTCGATTAAACCTAAATAAAAACAATTTACATAAAAATTCAGCCGAAAATTGTTAAAAACTAGAACAAAAAATTAGCAAAAAAAAGGAAAAATGTCGTGAAAATAAACTTCTGTTATCCCCGGAGAATATCTTATGCGAACGTTTCCATCATTCAAAACAATTGAATTTCTCCTTCAGGATGTCTACCAGACATACATTTGAACTGATATCGCAATAATAGGTTTTAATTTAATTTAACTTTTGTTAAACGAAATTCTTAGACTAATTATGATAAAAGAGTTATTTTATTTTTCAAAATTTTATTATATACAATATACTCTATACTTGTATACTGTGCACTGTTTTTTAAATATTCATATCCCATTTCAAATTCTAATAAATCCTAAATAGTTACTAGTATTTAAAGTTTAATGCAACAAAAGTAATGTTTTACATAAGAAACGTCGAAATAAAACTTTTTTATTTTTAAAGTCTTCGGCTTCTTTAATATATTTTTAAATTTAAATTTCAATTTTTAAATGTGAAATTTTAATACATAATAGCGTTTAAAAAAATGCTGAGTAAAAATATCTGAGAATGAGATTAAATATTAAAAACAGTTAGTAGATTTTTTAATGTGCCATTTACCAAAGGCAAACGAAACGTAGCTGCAACAGTGTGTTCACGTGTTCACTTAATAGGCCACGCCCTCTTAATAGCAATTTTTCGCCAATTGCTACTTGCAATTATTTAAAATAGGTAGTGACTTAGTGTGTTAAAATCATTGTGCATTATTAAAAGTCAGTGGTTAAATTGCAAAATAGATAAAATACTAAATATTTTTATATTTGTTTAAAAATTTTTTACGGCTTTAATATATTATTTTAAGGCGCGTTTTTTATTACTTTAAACAAGAGTATATAAAACAAGAGAATGTCCGACTGTACACTAAATTTTTGACCAAAATTTTGCGAGAAAAGTCGCACTTTTGAATTCGTGTGCGACTTTTCTCGCAAAAATTCGCCATTTTCTGCTAGTTTTTCCGCGCTGCGATTTTTAACACATTGTTAGTTTTCTCGCAGTGGGGACTGCGACTTTTTTCGCACTCTATGCTGTTTTATTCGCACTGCGATTATTTTCCCACTGCGAGTCTGGCTGCGCAACAAAAAAAAAAAACAGACGCTGGTAGTCATTTTCAATGGAGTAAAACACTTCGAAACTTGTTTTATTTATTTTTAAAACGTTGGAAAGTCACTTAATTTTATTAAAACTAAAAAGTTTTAACATATTAAAGTAAAAAAAAAAACAACTTTTACTCATTTAAACACAAAATGTTTTCTCCGCTTTGTTTTTATTTTTTTGTTGTGCAGCCCCGACTGGCAGTGCGAAGTAATCGCAGTGGCTAAAGCAGCATAGAGTGCGAAAGAAGTCGCAGTCCCCACTGCGAGAAAACTAACACTGTGTAAAAAATCGCAGCGCGGGAAAACTTGCAGAAAATGGCAGATTTTTGCGAGAAAAGTCGCACACGAATTCGAAAGTGCAGCTTTTCTCGCAAAATTTTGGTCAAAAATTTAGTGTACAGTCGGACATTCTCTTGTGTTATATATTCTTGCTTTAAATAAGGGTTGTAAACGCATTGTCGTTTACCTGTTATTGATTTCTGCGGAAAATACAAAAACATAAATGAATGGCATCCCTTTTCTTGAATATTCCCTTTTTTAAAAAAATACAATTTTATTTACATTTGAACGAAATAACCATGTACTTGTTGCTGTATTAAGCAAACTTTGTGCTTCTGTGTATCAACGCCAAAATAATAGGTATCTTATCTTTGTTTTGCAAAAGCCATTCACACACCAATAATGTCTACGTGGCACACACCTATTTTATTGAATATTTCCCTTGTTTTGAAATATAATTTTCAGAATTTTCTTACAAAGTTGTTTATTAGCGGCACCCATAAAAACATAGTAGAAATCACTAAGTATTCATAGTAAACGGAACATCTTAGCATACATGTAGCCGTTTACTAAACACTTAGTAATTTTCTACTAAGTTTTTGATCTGTGCAAAAATCTACCAACTGTTTTAAGATAATAGAGTTATTATATTTGTTTTTGATGACACTTTTATGTGTGGTAACAATTTTCGTTATTTGTTTCCAAAAAGTCTTTGTTTTCACTTTGTTTCAGTTTTTGCACAAGAATGCTTTGCTATTTTACTTTGGAGAAAATTGTTGTTGCTTGTGTTTGTCAAAAATTTAAAGACTTATTTATTTACTGACCGTTAAAAAATGTAAAAAAAAAATAAATACTAACAAAAATATTTAAATTATATTGTGTATTACTTAGATGAACGCTCATATCGATATGCTTTTGTACAAGACAGCTAAAGCATTAATATTTCTGCGTTTTCATATTTCTTTTCTTCAAAACTAAAAACCCTATTCGTGTAATCTTTTTGTCTTTTGTGGCATTTATGTAAAACGCATTAATTCAAAATCGATTAATGTGATCTACCAAATCAACACCAGAGGTCGGTCCACTGGATCTGTTTACTACCGTGTAAGTTAGATAATAGCCGTATTCAACTTCTTTCACCTTCCAAGTTAGATAAAGGCCGTATTCGGTAATTTTTTAAAACAATTTTATGACAATATATTCTTATTTCAGTATATTTTTTGCAGTCAAACAAAATAATTAATTGGAAAAAACGCATCTTCTGTGTATTAAATACATAATCCAGCAGATTTTTGTACCACAAAAACTTTTTACTGAACAAATATTATAATCAAATCTTTAAGTTACTAGCTTTATGCTGAGAAAAATTTTATTATATTAATACTGCTAATATCAAAATATATAATGGGTACACCCTAATTAGAGTGATATGACTTTAATAAGGACCCGCCCTAATGAAGGCAGTCAGTGGGTTTGATCTGAGCAATATACAAATTCTCATATTTTTTGCCTTTAATATTATGTTATATATTTATTTGCTAATATTAGGCATTGTAAAATCCTACCGGCCCGGTGATCGCTAGCCACGTAAACTTTCTTGTTGCTTTTTTGATAAACACGTAAGCAATTTAACACAATTCCGTATATATGCTTTGTAATTTTAAAATACAATCAGTTACTCTAAATATATACTAGCCTTGAAAAATGCTCTAAGAATAGAGCAGGAAAAAGGGGCGATTTTTCCCCGGGCGTATGTTTAGACAGAAAAGATGTGGACTAGTCTGAGATGGACATTATGTGGACTATAGAAAATTTGCATTTGGTTTGGGCAGCTGCTCACCAAATAGAAATTTCTACCACACAATAATGATTTGTTTATACATTGATCTAATCACACAGCACTGTTGCATTTTTTTTAGTTTGATGAAATGTCAATTTAAAAAATCATATTCACAGCAATCTTTGACAAGCGCGAAATCCCCACTTTTTCAATTAGAAGGTTATATTTGTATGTGTAAGAAACAGGTATAAATTTGAAAAAGTGGCGATTTCGCGCTCGTCAAAAGTTGCTGTGAGTATAATTTTTTCAATTGACATTTCATTAAACTAAAAAAATGCAGCAGTGCTGTGTGATTAGATCAATGTATAAACAAATCATTATCGTGTGGTAGAAAAATTTATTTGGTGAGCAGCTGCCCAAACCAAATGCAAATTTTCTATAGTCCACATAATGTCCATCTCAGACTAGTCCACATCTTTTCTGTCTAAACATACGCCCGGGGAAAAATCGCCCCTTTTTCCTGCTCTATTCTTAGCGCATTTTTCAAGGCTAGTTAACCATTTCGTTATAAAGTATATGCTGACTTAATTTTTTCTATAGGAGTTGCACATTTGTCGGTATAATATATATTTTTGGTTGTAGTTTAGTAATACTAATAGGAATGAAAATAATAATAAAATAGTAAAAACAATAATAGTAATAGTAGTAATAATAATAGTAACAATATTAGTAATAGTGACAGTGACTGTAATAGTGACAAATGCAAATTTTCTATAGTCCACATAATGTCCATCTCAGACTAGTCCACATCTTTTCTGTCTAAACATACGCCCGGGGAAAAATCGCCCCTTTTTCCTGCTCTATTCTTAGAGCATTTTTCAAGGCTAGTCTACCACTTTTTTTGAATTACATTAAAAAAATAGCCTAATAAACTATAGTTTTAGCTGTGCAATGACATATGTTTATAATCATTCCGTTGCCAAGATATATTTTTTAAAATTTTAAATAAATAATAATAAGAAGAAGATGATATTAAATTAAATAAAATTTACCCACGTTGTTTAATTATAGTTAGTGCCGTGACAGTGGGTGCTCCAAAACAAATTTTACCTACGTTCTTTAAAAATAGTTCTTTGCGCGATGCCGTGCGCCAATGATTGTAATTATAATTCTACAGTAAAAATAATAATAATAAGAAGATGATGAACATGAATTACAAAATTTACTCACGTCCTCTAAGTATAGTTGAGTGCGGTGCGGTGGGTTAAATTGCATCGTGGCACCCCCGCACCACTGATGATTTCTTACCGGCGCGTGGCGCTCCTGCCCCACCGACGCTTATTATTATTTTTTAATAAATAAAACTTTAAATTAATTATGTCATAAGTAATGCAAGAATTAAAAAAAGTACTTTGTTGTTTTCGCGGATTTCCGCGCGGTTGAAGCAGATGGCGCTGGGATTTGGTTCCGTTTCTGCCACCAATTAAAACCCGTCTGCTTTTTTTGTGCGGTTTTTATGAGGGGATGTTGGTTGTCTGCTCTGTACAATCCTTATTGTTGCCAAAAGGCTGTTATTGTGCGTTGGGAGTTTTTATTTGTCTATTTTTCAAATTTTTTATTTTGATCAATAAATCGATAACAAGGACCTAAATCAAAAAAGTTCTTCCTAAGAAAGTTGCGTAATTCCTTCTTCTTTCTTATGAGCCCATGTTTATTTTTGATCAACCAATAACGAATGAGGAATATCGCTTTTAAGGATTGAGCGTTGGAATAATAATAATAATAATAATAATAAGAAGAAGAAGAAGAAGAAGAAGGTTCTGAATTTCAAAATTTACCCACATTTTCTAATTATGGTTGGCGCGGCGCCACGGGGTTAAATCGCCCCGTGGCGCTCCCGCGCCACCCATGATATATATATATATATATGCGGTAATTTCTGCAGGGTGCAATTTATATGCATGAGAGATAATGGTGCAAAGTGGACCAAGAAGAGCAACACAGGAGGTATTTAACTATTTATAAGTTTAATATTTAAACAAAAGGAAGGAGAGGTAGAAGAAACACGACCCAAAAAGTTTGGGTCGTTTTTCGTCAAAAAATAAGTCGCACATGGTAGCATTGCAATATATATACATACAAACCAAAAAATTTCAATAAATCAAAACCTCATCAAGAATTTCGAATAATATAAAACTTTTACTTGAAAACTTAAAGTTAGTGAGCTATAGCAAAAATATAATATAACTGAAAAAAATAAAATAAAGTTAATGACTTGATATATTGTTCACACAAATTATTAGCCTAACGAGAACGCATGCTAACCTAGCTATAAGAAACTCGAATGTACTAATTAGAGCATTTTTTGTTAAAAAAAATTACACTTAGTGCATGTAATGACTCTACTTATTCCTACTACTTAGTCAAAATTTAATTAAAGTTTATAAAAAAGGATTTAATTTTAAATTTTTAAGGAAGTTTCTCTACATTCAGTAATGCTTAAACCATTTCAAATACATTGAAATGGATTCCACTATTGTTAAAAGTCAAATTTCTTTAAATATACTTTAAAATTAATTTAATTTTGTAGTTATATTAATTGGAGTCTAGGTATTATGAAAGGCTCAGTGTTTTTCGGAATATGCCAAATTATTTTAACATAAAGTTTTTAACTATGAATAAGCAAAAAATTTTCGCTTTCTGATTTGACGCTTTCTGACAAAATCTAGATTTAGTTTTGTATGTTAAGTTTTGAAATGCCCTCACTAATGCTAAAACTAATGCTGGTAGCAAAATAATATAAAATCTACAGAAAACAATAACTTTTTTATTAATGAACAATTACAAACGATATGTTTTTTGTTTTAAGTATCAAATGATAAAAAATTAACTTTAAAACAGAATATGCGTTTTATAGTTACAATGTGCGTAACTACAGAAACAGATAATGCCAATTATTTTGGCAATCTTGTTTATTCACATATTCCATAATATTTAGTTTCACCGTTAAACATAGGTTTAAACTGACAGAAAGAGTTTTCTTGGCAAGTAATTAGTACTTATCAAATTTAAAAATCAATTACTAACGAATTAATCTTAAAGAAGCCTATAATTTATATTTAATTCCAAGAAATATTTAATTGCGTAGAAAATGAGTTTTTAAAGAGTAAAATTCGAGTAATATATGAATACACAATTTAAGCTAAAACATATATTTGAAACAATTTTAAGCATACAATAAAAAACTATATTTTTGTTACTAAACGTTAAAAAATTTTTTCTCCAAAAAATACGCTTTATATTTTGGTGCTTGCCATAAAAATAAATCTTAAAAGAGAAACAAAGACACATTATCGTCCATTAACATCAGTCGGATTTTTCCATTATTTTTAGTTTTAAACTTTTGGCTTATACTATAACTAAAAATAAAGTATGACCTTTTTTGAAAACATAAATTGGGAAAAAATTAAGCTTATTATCCTTTAGGGATTAAAAAAAACTTTGTTAATTTGAAAAAACTAAATATATAAAGTAAAAATTTTTTTCTTAGGGTGATATACAATTTGTTAGTTCCTTATGAGTAGGGCTCAGAATAAGTTAACAAGTTATCCCCTTTTTTTAAATGTCGAGTCCATGGACAAAATATATAATTTGAGCTAATGTAATATAACTCAAGTTATTAACTAGGAATTTTAAAAAGCTTTAAGGACTTAAAAGCTGTATATTTTTGTAGAATTTTTGGTTTTTTTATATTTTCAACCGACTTTTTAAACAGACCACCCTTTAAAACCTAAAATATTCAGTTACAAAAAAATTACGATTTAAATTTGTTTTGTTCGCAAATATTTGACTCGATTTTCGGGATGTTTTCGGTAAAAATCTGTTTTTAAAATTTTTTAAATCGAGGCCAAAACTGCGACTGGCAGATATTTTAAATACCTCGCGTCGAATGCTTTTCCTTATTCTTTTGCTACCTATAATTTTCAGGCACCAAGGAGTGTAAGAACAGGTATAACCTTTAAAATGAAAGTTATATTTTTAAATCAGTAGCGCATGAGTTTCATATGAATAAAATACAGCTAAAAAATAAAAAAAACAACATGGAAAGACCAACATGATCATATTTATGTTGAACAACAAATTATTTTACTACAGAAAAAGGGGCGACTTTCTTCTCTAGCCAAAAAACCTATCAGATTAAATGATGTATCATTGGAAATCTTATAGTCAGGGAAACGTTGTATAGGGGATTAAATTTAACAAAAAATCACATGGACATCTTCATGCTGGATAATGATTTTTAGCAAAAGGCTTTTGAAATAAAATTTTGAAAAAAATTGTGTCTTTTTGGTTCAAAAGTATGGATCAAAGTCAAAGTCAAAGTGTTTATTCCAGTTTACAACATAATGAACTAAACAAATTTTTTTAACAAAACAGCGCGAAGCAATGAGCTCACAAAACAAGACAAGGTTAACCAGAAAATAACCCAAATGCTTACTAAGTAAGCACTATTATGAGCCATATCCAAGACTGTTTTTAAAATTTAATAATGAATTTGAAGATATTTGTTTTTCTGAAAGTCCATTCCATTTAGATACGATTCTATTATTGTGTCAAACGCCTTGGCAAAATCTAAATAAATAACGTCGATTATAATTATTATTCAATAGAAAACCAGAATAATTGTTTTCTTTGGTTAAAAAAATCAACATGAAGAATTTTATGTTGGAAAAGCTGAGTATTTTTATCAAAGAGATTTGGGATTTTTCTACTATAGGCAAATAAAATCTAGCTGACCGTGATATTTGCAGTACTGAATCGACTATTTAAAACATTCAAAATTTTTCACTAAAGCGGGTTAATAACAAAGATTAAAAAATGTATTTTAATAATTATTCCTCAAATTATCTAATTTGGAACCTATATGCAAATTTTTTAAGAGCTAAAGTTGGTTAATTTATGTATATTTTGTGAAAAGGTGGAATTAAAAAATATCTGCGTTTTTATTTGTTTTTTAAAATAAAAACGTCATTACCGCACAATTTTAATTGGTGCCTTCATGTCTGCATTTTAATTTTCAACGTCAGCCAGATTTAATTCAACCACAGAACAATTTTTGTCTTTAAATTAGCTTAAAATTGTTGATGCTCGTATTGGATATGATAAATTAAGAGCCAATTTAAACATGCTGGATTATTTTAAAATATATTTTAAGAGGCGTTTCAGTAAAAACTGTATTTTTTTTATTTGAAACTTCTTGATGGCATTGGAGTTTCGATTAGAATATAATAGGTGAGCAGCAGTTTATTTTAAAATTTTTCTGCTTGGTTTTTGGTTACAGGGATCTTGGAGCCGTTAATAAAAACTTGGAGAAATAACTTGGGAAATATGGGTCTTAAATAAGCTTGATTTATACTGAGGAATATTTTTAAGCGATACAGCCAACTTTAACTTATTTCCATGATCGCCTTTTCCCCGGTTACCACAGTGAACATTTGTCCCACCATGGTGAGACGAATCCCAAGGTTCGACTACTTTCCAACTACTACTACTACCGACTACTTTTCTACTTGGTATTTTTATCGGAACAATGTGGTGGTAAACTTCACCACTGTTAACTCCATGTGTATCACCTAGGTCATACAGAAACTATTAGTTATTGCTGCGCGCGCAGTGCACAAGTACACTTTTTCTTGTGCGCACCAGGCTAAGTAATCAAACAGCCCAGTGAGAGAGCAAATTGTACAGGGTAAAGCTGGTGCACATTAAATGTACGGTAGCAATTATTCAAATTGTAATCACGCATGCAGTATTACGCACCGTTAGGTATGATCTAAGTGTTACATAAGCTTTACCACGGTGAAGTTTACAAACCACAAATGTCAGAGCAAGATTCCACCACCGTGGAACGAAGGTATCATCGCGGTGGGACCAATGTTTTATCACGTCAAAATTTTAAGGACCCTCGTAATGTCATATAGTATTTGTGATCAAGTCATATATCTTTTGCTCTGTAGAAATGGTTGTGGAGGAGCTAAAAGTTGGAGATCTCTACGTTCATTGGAGTTCAAGTTTTTTCCAAGCCCTAATAGACTAAAAGTGATTCTAATGTGAAGATGTTTAACATTGAACAGCTTCCGTTTAAATGGGAAGGTTTTGACCATCGTGACCGTGGTATCTGGAGAAAAGGTGATCACAGGAACGGGTTAAGTTAACATTTTGTAACTCCAAGTTTCTTCTTTTTAAGTCTAAGTAACAATTAAATGTTTCATTATCTTTATGTTACCATTTTCTATTTGATGTTGACTTTTATTACAAAATATAAATAGGAAATGTGATGATATGATCTAAACTAGATAGTTTAAAAGATTAAAAAAACACAATTTCATATTGTGAATCCGAGTTATAAGAGAACAAAAAAAAGTTGGAAAATGCAATTATATGATAATATCGATATTTTACAAAAAAAACAACCATGAATGTCTTCCTTATGTTTGTCATTCCTTCCGAAACATACATAAATTGATAAATTTTATCTCGTCAGCAAAATCTGAGAGTATATTTTCAAGTATTCAAGCACTTTTACAAGGATGCTAATAGATTTCATTTTAGTTTATAAAGTCGTTTTCAAAAATCGTAACTTTTATGTAAAAACCAATAGAAAAATTAAATATCACAAAAAATTTTCGTTTTTAAAATTATAAGCGTTTGAATAAACAAAATCAGTTTTCAACAATAAACTTAAACTTTTTTCAGAAGGAATAAATGAAAAAATCCTTACACTAAATTGTACCTTTTCCGAAAAACATGCAAGCGAGTGAGCACTAAACACAGTAATTTATAAAGCTTTTTAAAATAAATCTGGGGCAAAAAAATTTAAATGTGATTACGTTTTTGTTATTATATTTATTATTTGAAAATTTGACGGAACAAACTTTAAGCGTAATAATTTTCAAACAATTCAAACCCCACAGAGTCTATCTAATTGTTGCACCCTTCATCCTAAGCGACCCAATCGGTAAACTCTATGGTTCAATTATATCTGTCTGACCTCATAAATTTGTATGGGGACATGAAAAGACCAAATAAAATTGTGCTGTTATGATGTTTGAAACTGAATTGAAACATAGAATTTTTTTAATTTTTGTTTTTTCTTGAAAAGCTGTGAGGTGCAGTTGCACTCTTATCGGTCTTTTCTTTTTATAATAGTCGCGCAAGACAATTCCCAAGTTCAGTACTGTTAAAGGACATAAAAATTAAAGTAAAGTAACTTGCTGCACAATAATTAGCAAATAAAAAAAAGATCTTCTAAGCATGTAACACTGTTGCAAATTTCTATTTACAAGTATAATTAAAGTATTTCTAATGAATACAATATCAATTCTTTAAATGGAATATCCTCCAGTCTTTTACTCTTGTGCCTTTATGAGCAGTAAAAAAAGGAAATTAAATTTTTAATATAACAATGATGATGGCCATTTATTTTTTTAAATTTTGCGCTAATCCCAGATTAAACTCTTAAATTTATTGAGTCATATTATGATCTCTGTAACTGCATATTAAAATCGCATTTATCAATTTCTTAAGTTTAAGGATATATTTTTTAACAAAAATATTCGACAATGTATATTACTTGTAGATATTTTTCGGTCAGAGACCGTGAATTTGGAGCCAAGAACTTTAACATGAAAACTATTTTTAAAATTTCACTCCGTTTTTTGAAATACAAAAATAAGAAACAAGTTAAAATGAATTCACGGCGCTGAAGTCAAATTTTACTTTGAGGGTTAAATTTGATCGTCCGGGGAAATAAATATAAATCTCTTTATAGAGTTAATATTTTTTTTTATTTTAGAAGTTCAACTTGAACTTTCTCAAAGGTCAAATTTGTGTGAACACGATGTACGGTCGTACGGATGTACATAAGGTCGTAATATAAGCTTATACTACATGGATCCGTTTTGGTAATGCATTTGTGTTGTATACAACACTAAAATATTTTTATAGCTCTAAAATCCACGTTTGAAAATATCTTTCATTATTATTACCAAGGTGGATTTTTTACCAGATCGTAAATATTGGGTAAATTACATGCAGCAACTTAATGCACAAATGTTCTTATATGACATTACGCTTTTTAAAGTCATATAAAATATTATTTCTGGTGAGTTTTGAGTTTTGCTAAAAAATACTGTTAGACCAGTAGCGCCGCCATCTAATCTTAAATTCAAAATTGGAAAAATACACTTGGGGAATATTTTTATTTCAATGTCAACAGTGAATAATTTAATATATAAGCAGCTTGAGCACTAACTTTTAGGAAATATATTATTGCTTAAATTTATGCAAAATATAGTTTTCAAAATAAAGTTAAATTTTTGTCTGTATATGGCTTGTTTCTGTATTTTTGTTTATGTGTTTGTTAAGGTTTATTTGTTTTTTTTATTTTTACTTCTCTCTGTGTGTGTTGTTAGCGATGTTTCCCAAAGCAACGTTTTCGAGAAATCTAAAGCACCCCAAATCTTCGGGGCTCTGGAAATCTCAAGATACGCTCCCATACCTGTGTTAATTTTTTTTGAATAATTAAAGAATAATACAATTATTCATATATTTTTTAAAAGAACAATTTTTGATAATTTATGAAATCTTTTTAAAAAAATCTAAGTTCTAAAAATTTGCCTAAAATTAATTAGGATCATTAAAACCAAGATCAATTTGAGTTGGAACGTGAAGCTAAAACCGAGGAATTTGAATTTGAAATTGCATAGCTCAGAGCCGAAAGGGTAATTCTATTAACCGAAAGCAGAATCTCGCTAAAACGTATAAGCGAAGTTTAAACCCAATCCAAAATTATTTTTTTTTACTTGTAAAGAAATACCGTAAGCATGTTTTTTTTTCATTTTTGTAATACTTTTTTTGAAAAACTTCGAGTGTGATAGTTATTCATTTTTTTCATTTTTAGATCTTTGTTTTTTAAACAGCTAAGCTGTAATAAAAATACAAATTCAAATTAAGCAAACCAGTAAATTCCGCAAATATGAAAATGTTAGATTTTTATGATAAAGGGTCGCGCGTAAGGAAATAAGCATTTAATTGCGCGGGAGTGTTGCGGAGAAAGATTGATTTTGTGGCGCAGCGGGCAGTTGTAGCGAAGCAAAACACACTTTACCGGAATAAGGTGAAATTAATAAAACCGCCAACTTTTTTAAATATTAATCTAAAAAACTGACATTTTTGGTATAAAATAATTAAATCATTAAATAGTTAATTTTAGTAAACTTTAATTGAAAAGCTTAAGTGAGCTTATGTTTCATATTTTGTAAAATATAAAACAGATAAAATACTGTCGAACATTTTTCATCCCCCAAGCGTAATTTACTTGTA
>JASAMX010013934.1:0-10166 GCA_030248175.1 Microlaimidae sp. YZB2_3 | reverse complement strand
ACTGTATCATCGTTTTTTCTTTTCTTTTTTTCTTCTTTTTCTCTTTTTTTTCCTTTTTTTATCAACAACATCAATTTTATGACTTAATCGCCGCAAACATAAACTATAATTCTAACAAAAAATCAACATAGCTATCTGAAATGACTTGAAGGGCTCAAAAAGAGCGCTTATTTAATTTGGTTGTAAAACTTTTCTTGGATGCATCCAAAGAATCAACAGCTACTTAAGACGAGAGTAGATTGTTCCAAGGTGTAACCACCTTATTTGCAAAAGAAAATTTCCTTGCATTAATTCGACTTTCTTCAACAGCCAATTGAAAGGGATGACCACTGGATGGCTGCAGGTTAAATTTTGGCTTGCGAATTGTTTAAGCTATGTATAATTTTAAACCACTCATATAAATCAATTTTGTCTCTTCAGTTCTTTAATTTTTCTAAACCAAGGTATTGCAGTCTTTGTTCATAACCAACAGGTAACAACTTGCATTTATAAAACAACCTCCTAGTGAAAATTTGTTGCACTTTTTCCAAAAAATATATATCTTTTTGTATATAAGGGTTCCAAACTGCACTAGCGTACTCCAGAATTGGTCTAACATAGGACTTATACGCTTTGGGAAGATTATTTCTAGAGTTTGAATTAAATGTTCTAAAAATTAGTGATGTTACTCTGATTTCTTTTTTGCGTGATTTTACAGTGTTTAGAGAATTTCATATCATGAGATAAATAAACACCTAGGTCACGCATCAATTCTGTAGTTGCAAGTACATTATTACCAAGCTTATATTTACAAATTAACTGTTTGCTATGATTTCCATATGAATAACTTTACATTTATGATCTAATAATTGCAATTGACAGTCTTTTGACCAACTGTATATTCTATCTACATCTTCTTAAAGTCTTTTGGTTTGAATATGGTAATATTTAAATGAAGATTTAGCAAACAATTTTTTATCATCCGCAAAGAGCACAATTTGTGAGTACTTAACACAATCAACAATATCGTTAATATAAATAATAAAAAGAAATGGACCCAAAACAGAACCCTGGAACTTTTTACAGGAAATTATTTGGATACTGAATCATTAATTACAACTTTAATATCCCGCCCAACCAAAAATCCTTTTATTCATTTTAAAAATTTACCAGAAACGCCATATTTTTCTAGCTTATATAACAATTTTTCATGTGACATGGCGTCAAAGGTCTTGGTAAAATCCAATGACATCGATTAGAAGTTTATCTTTTAGTGCCTGCGTCCACTCATTAAAAGTTTCCAACAGCTGTGTTATTGTAGAAATTTTGGCCTTCAAACCATATTGAAACCTTGACAAAATGATATGGAAAAAACAAGAAGTTATTCTTTAATAAGCTGTTCCATTAGTTTACAAGAAAAACATCTAAGTGAAAATGGACGATAATTTTCTTGTAGGCTTTTGGTGCTTTTTTTAAATAGTAAGTTTAATAAAGCTATTTTCCAATCAAGTGGTAATTCTCCAAAATCAAAAGACATCTGAAAGATTATTGCCAAAACTTCAGCAATAACTTTAGCCAAAGGTAAGCTGGAAAACAGTCAGGTGTTTGAGACAATTGTTTGGGAGCTTTTTTAGAACTTTAAATACCTTTTTGTGGTAAATACCATGTTGTCCAACTTCCCAATATTTGGTGGATTAAAACCTGCTTTTAATTCCAAACTTATCATAATCTGCTTTTAAAAAATCAGGTATGTAGTTTTGAATCTTATTCTTAGGACTGTCACATATTTTAAGATTAATTTCAAATAAAATAGTGTCATTGTCTGATTGTAAAAAACTGGGCGCAACAGTGACATTATTAAAAATTTCTCTATCATTTGTGAACAAAAGACCCAGATAATTATTCTCACGAGTTGGTTGTGAAAAAAGCTGATACCTACCTAGGTATGTATCAGCTTGTTTCACAACCAACTAGTTAAATAAGAAACTCAATCAATTATTTTCATTTTGCGTGTTTAAAGTTATTTTATCTGAAGACCATTCTACCCCTGGCAGATTGAAATCTCCAGTTAAAACAATGGTTCTTACAAAATTTTCTGTTAAATTGTTAATTAGCTCAAATATTAGACTGTCTTTTTCTTTGCTAGTACTAGGTTCTCTATAAATACAAATGAATCTTAGTTTAGATAACTTCTGTAGAAAAATGGCAACCGCTACTAGTTCTATTGCATCATACTTTTCCTCCATTTCAATTTCAACTACTCTAAAAATATTTTTAATTAATAGAACTACTCTACCTCCTTGCCGCTGCTGTCGATCCCTTCAATAAACATTAAATTCTCTATTTTTGATGATCATTGCATTAGAAGTTGTTTCAGTGAACCATGTTTCACAAATAAATCAGATATCAACAGCACCATAGATAAAACTATCTCCTGAAATCAGAACATCAAGCTCTTCTAAGGAGTTAGCAAGGCTTCTTGCATTCATACACACAATTTTTATACTAGGTATACACTTTAGTTTTCTATGATGGTAATTAGGTCCCAAAATATCCTATTTTAAAACCTTTAGGGGAGCCTTGAGAGTGATGTCAAACAAAAAGGGATTACCATCAGCAGAATACCAAAACCTTTAGGGGAGCCTTGAGAGTGATGTCGAACAAAAAGGGATTACCATCAGCAGAATACCGAAGTGAAACTTTTTTGTTCTGCTCTGTTAGCTCCCAAAGTTTGACAAGCAACTCTTTTTGACAGACTTTCTGTTCCTCAGTCAGAGACGGCCTTACATAAATTTTGTACTATTTGGTGGAATCCCTTAGGTGACCGCCTGAATGAACTAATTTATTACAAATATGTTTATTGATTAACCTAATTTTCAGTAGCCTGGGGCGGTCAATAGCTCTTCAAATACAAAAAAATTCAATTGGGTGGATTACTTCACCCAAATCACTACTATCAAGAGTTTTTAATAACTCAGCCACGTTTTCTTTTTCTTTTCCCTGTTATCATTTTCCCGAAGGTCTCATGTTCTTTTGGTACCTCCATGCGCTTGAAATAAATGTCCATCATAGGCATCAAACGATTTTTACACACCGTAGACACCAGCTCCACATCAACACCAGTAGCCCCTGCCTTCTCCATCTGGGCGAGCCTCACCTCCACATCCACCAACTTCTGCTGCAGAGCCGCATTCTCTGCTTCTAGCCTGGTGATTTGATCTTCCTTCTTACTTGTTCTGGTTGAACTCATTATAATTTAACGTAAGTGGCAAATGAACTTTTTAAAAGACCAGTTCTCCGTATTTTTCAATTTAACATAGTTGGATGGGGTTATAAATTCTCTTTATTACCTGTCAAAAGTGGCGAAAAATCACAACAATTTATTCTAGTTCTTCTCTGTTTTTATGTTTTTTGTTAATGTTTTTTAATGTTGTGTATGTTTTCTTGTATATATGGTTGTTGGTTTATGTTTATGTATTATTAGACTTGGTTGTCTTACTGACGAGTGCAACACCAAGGGCGTTTAAGACTAAGGCAGGAAAGGCCAATTGGAACCTGCTGGGGACAAGGAGTTTTACGTCAATTCCTTTAATCCATATTGCATCCTTGACTTTTAGTGGATTCCAATGTGCAACAGTGTGGAATTTTTTGTTTGCTTAAGTGTTGTTTTGAAATCACTGGCAAGCATTGAGTTCACATTTTTTGTACTAATTGAGATAGTGGTTATATATATATAAGTTAATAATATTTTATTTTTAGCTTCAACTTATTCAGCTTAAAATCACAGGCTGTTTGTTCATGTTATAGTGCGTTTCATAATCGCCTTTTAAAGCTTATGTTTCAATTCTGGTGATTATTTTGTTGTGAGACCTTAATAACTTGCTGATGTGGATATAAAAAGACAGAGAACAGTATATAATTAAGTGTCTGTTTTTTATATTCCGTCTAGAAAGTTTACTATCAAAAAAAGGAACTACCTGTGGCTATATTACTTCAACAAAATTTTTTTTTTATAATAGGCCTCTGTTCCAAACATATATATCCAAAAAAAGCAATTTATATTATAGTATTGACAAAGAAAATTAAAATTGTATACTTTTATGATAACAATATCGGCAGTGTTATCTGTAACTACAATAAGTTTCTCAAAGACTTAAATGCAGAAACATTTCACAAATCCAAACTAATTGTGACTGCCATAAGTCAAAATATTGTGATTCACCGTTAGGACATTAGTGTTTGAAAAAGTTATCTTTACTTTTATGTACTTAAACTAATAAAAGTAACGGATTTTGGATTACTTTTATATATTTTTTTAACTTTTAACGACTTTTAAATTTCACTTACTTTTACTTTTACCCATATGTAATTAATTATATTCTTATCAATATGAGATGAAATGATTGAAATGGAAGAGTGGTAGAATAAAGTTTTTTTAAACTGCTGACACTTAAACACGATTTATTTAGACCAAAAAACTTATTAAAATAAAAATTTATACATAAAATTGGAAAAAAACTTTTAAAGGGAGCTCTCAAGCTCTGAAAACTGCTGTGTTGTTCTGTTTTAAAATTACTTTTATTATACTTTTACTTTTACCTTTACTTAAAAAATAGGTCTTACTTTCACGTTACTTAAATAAAATTTTTACCATTACTTTTACTATTACTTTACTTAAATTAAAAAATCACAAATTACTTTTACTCCTATTTTACTTAAATAAACATTTTTCAAATTACTTTTACCTTTACTTAAAATAATCAAAAATCATTACTTTTTACAACACTATAGGAATAGGACATATTATAACTGGTAATCTAGATATTGTAGAAAATAATGCAATTAGATCTGTAATTAAAATAGGGCTAAATATAGATTACCTAAACCAAGAATATATAACACAAGAGAATGTCCGACTGTACACTAAATTTTTGACCAATATTTTGCGAGAAAAGTCGCACTTTTGAATTTGTGTGCGACTTTTCTCGCAAAAATCCGCCATTTTCTGCTAGTTTCCCCGCGCTGCGATTTTTAACACAGTGTTAGTTTTCTCGCACTGGTGACTGCGACTTTTATTGCACTCTATACTGCTTTATTCGCACTGCGATTATTTTCGCACTGCGAGTCTGGCTGCACAACAAAAAAAATACAGACGCTGGTAGTCATTTTCAATGGAGTAAAACACTTTGAAACTTGTTTTATTTCATTTTAAAACGTTGGAAAGTTACTTTATTTTATTAAAACTAAAAGGTTTTAAGATCTTAAGGTAAAAAAAGCGACTTTTACTCATTTAAACACAAAATTTTCGCTCCGGTTTGTTTTTATTTTTTTTGTTGTGCAGCTCGACTCGCAGTGCGAAAATAATCGCATGGCGAATAAAGCAGCATAGAGTGCGAAAGAAGTCGCAGTCCCCACTGCGAGAAAACTAACACTAAAAATCGCAGCGCGGGAAAACTTGCAAAAAATGGCGGATTTTTGCGAGAAAACTCGCACATGAATTCGAAAGTGAGACTTTTCTCGCAAAATTTTGGTCAAAAATTTAGTGTACAGTCGGACATTCTCTTGTGTTATATATTCTTGCCTAAATCAATTAATTAGGGCGAAGTAAATATTTCTATTATTAATGCCGCTAAATAATTTAGTCGATAAGCTTATTCATAAATACAAAATTAATAATGTAGATTTATAGCCTTTTAAAAATAAAGTGTGATTTAAGGTTAACTATCGTTTAAACTTTTTTAAAAACATACATAACATAGTCACCCATAATGATTAACAATTTTTATCTTATAAACAAGTACGTATAATAAATGTAGAACACTATATAATAAATTCGTAATAACTCCTGCAGATAAGGCTACAGATAATTTTGTATTTACATGTAAAGAATTTTATATTCATATGCTCTGTGAAGAATTTGGTATAAAAACAATATTAACATACTTGAAGTTAAAAGTAATACTGTCTATGAATATAACAAAGATATAAATAAAAATAATTTAATTCGTAAACATAAAAAATTGCCCAAGTTTATAATTGTAATATTTCTGAAGATTGCAAAATTCCATCTCTTCTCTGTGGTAATGCCAAATTGCATAAAAAACTCAATAAATTAGGATTTATTGCTGGAGTCAGTAAACGTAGCACCAAAAGTATTTCAATGCTGCTTGGTCGAATACTATCATTTTTTTAGGCGCTATGGATAAACTTCAAGATACAAAAAAATTTCGGGTATTAACAGAATAAATTCTTCCCTAAAATAACGCCAATTTTTTTTAGTCTACCAAAAACAATACCTTTAATCCAAAGGTTTAATGATTGATTGGTGATATTTCCAATGAAATCAACAGCAGCGGCCAAAAACAATGCAATAAAGATGAAACTCTACAAGTTAGTTATAATTTATATTACAATATTAGCTTAATAATTTCATTATCTTTTTTTTAAATCTCAAAATCAACACCACAATAATAACTAATAATATTATAGTATGTACAGTCAGTCTAATATGAATAAATGTATAGTGTTGTAAAAAATCATAGAGGAGTATTTTGCTCATGAATTGCGCTCTCCTTTCGTCTTCTATATAGTCTATACAAGTTTAAAGCGACCACATAGGATATAATAATAATTTCCTAAACTAAAATTTATTTTTATAAAAAATTTTATAGTAAAAACATTTTAATTTTGTATAATATATAGTTTTAATATTTTATATTTTCATAAACCGCTCGTAGCAAATTATTATATGTTATATATGTATACTAATGGTTATGAATTACATGGCTTCTAAAACTTGACTCACAATGAACTTTTGTAATGAACATAAATTTAAATACGGTTTATATGATACTCTCTATTATTTACATATACTCTCTCGTACTTGTATATACTATCCTAATATACTCTCTTAATAAAATATTAGAATACTTACATGTATATATACTCTCCTACTTAATACTTACATATATACTCTATGCTTTAATTATTTTCTTAATAAAATATTATGATATGGTATAATTTCATCAGATAAAAAACCTCGTAAATTTTGTAATCATCTGTATTTCTGTACTAAATTATCTTCTAAAACTCAAAATAAAAAAAAAATATTTAGAAAATTTGTGCTAAAAATAAAATTAATCAAACTATAGGTGATAATATAATCAAAACCTTGTCTAATTCAAATGGTACTCCTTCCGATAACTTTAATTACCATTTTAAAAAATGCAATACAGTATTAATAAATTAGACAGTATGTATTTTTCTAAATGGGACAAATTATGAGTAAAAGCTATGGTTGCGTATAGGTTTAGACATAAACTAAATAATCCTAATAAAAATAACAATAGAAATATAAAATATCAAAGCTACATTTGTAAACAAAGGTATCAATTTAATCAAAATAAATAATTTATTTAATGATAAATCTTTTATTAAACCTATACCAAAAATATATAATATACCGAAAAATGTGCAACTCCTATATAAAAAAGCACAGAAAAGTAGGCCATTATAATGAGCCTCTCCATTTAAATGGCACTCTCCATTATAATGGCATAGTACCCATTTTAATTCGGCGAGTTAAAATGGAAAAGAAGCCATTATAATAGCCATTTATTGATTTAATTGCACTTCTTATATATCACAAGTGTAATATTGTCCGGGCCGCATTAGTTTTAGCGTGTTGGACAGTATCAAACCAACACGGCAAAACTCCTGCGGCCCGGACACTATTACATTTGTGAGTATATATGACGTGAAATTTAATCAATAAATGGCTATTATAATGGATTCCTCTCCATTTTAACTCGCCGAATTAAAATGACTACTATGCCATAAAAATGGAGAAGCTCATTATAATGGCCTACTTTTCCGTACTTTTTTTATATAGGAGTTGCACATTTTTTGGTATATTATATATTTTTGCTTATACTATTTAGCAAAAACAATAATAATACATTTAAAATAGCTTATAATTGTCTAGTATAAAGAACAACAATTTTTATCAGTATACCTAAATTTCTCAAAGTTCCTATCGAATTTCGTTATATAGCTGATGCTAGTAAATCTAGTACCAAACCAGTTAGTATAATTTTGGGTAATGTTTTATGATTTTTACGTCTACATTTTAAAAAGTTTAAGCTTAAAAGACAAAATTGGTTGTACTTTCAGGTTCGTAGATAACTCCATTAAAACAATTGACCTAGCCATTAACTTTAAAGTAAAATAAAGTTTATTTATGTTGCAAAGGTTACAGTCATGTAACATGTGACAATACATTAAGCAAAAATAAACACAAAATACAATAATTTTGAATCACAAATTAAGATACAAAAACAAATATTTTATACAACAAAATCATGAATAATTAATGTACTTTTCGCACAAAAATACAATCTCTAAGTTGCAAGAAAAATTAAAAAAATATACAATATTTACATGTAAGAAAATTCGTGTCAGAGAAAAAACTATAGTTAAGTTATAAGACTAGTTAGATTTTGACGAATGTTTAGACACTTTTAATTTATATCTGTTTGAACAGGTAATAGTATTAAAGACAAGGAAGTTTTCAACAGGAACATCTACTGGATTATGTACTAAAGATAAATTCTATCACGGTGAAAATAGCTGGTTGGTAAAATAACCACTTGTTTTTTGAAAAAAATATCACATGCAGTAAAACACCTGACCTAACTTAAAAATAATTGGTTACAAAACCGCAGAAAACTTTTTTCAAATTTTTTTCGCCCCCGCATTCATTGTTTATTTCTTCCTGGCGGGGAGCGGTTACGCCCTTAATGTCAGCCTGGAAAATTTTAGCTTTAACTTATAGCAAAGCAAAGCGTCCTTTCGTTTTCTGCGCAATTCAAGTTTGTCAAGTTTTAATTTTTAAGCGCGTTTCGTAACAAACGTGCTGTAGAGAACAACGTCTATAAAGGCGTCTAGTAAAAGTTTTTTGCATTTTTTTAATACGCTCAAAGTTTATTTAAAATTGAGGTTCCAAACAAATGTTTCAAATTCCAAAAGTGGTCTTCAACAGAAGTATAACCTACAAGCAAAACATTTATATCAGTTATCTAAAAGCACAAAAAAGCGAACCTCTATTTTAAGCCTTAGTTGAAATAGATAAACAGTGCTCAGAAAACTTAAGTGTAGAATAAATCAGTACACCTAGATCACGAACACAATCTTTACTCTTCAATGATTATATTATTGAGCCTGTAATAAGTTTTAGAATTAATATGACCAAAATGTATCACGTTGCATTGGTTTATAGCATTACTGAGTTGCCAGGTTGAAGCCCAAAAGCAAAAACTCTTTAAACTTTTTTGAAAACAAGCATTGCTGGTCTCTTCATCAATTATACTATAGAGTTTAGTTTCGTCGTCAAAATCCTTGACTGACGTTTTAGAGTCCAAACAATCTGGCAAATCATTTATATAAATTAAAAACAATATAGGCCCAAGAACAATCCCTACTGGAGACAAAAATCTAAACAGAAGAAACATAATTTTAAGTTTCAAAAGAGCATTCATTTAGAATGACTTTTTGTCTGCGATTTTTTAGAAAATTTTAAATCCAATAAAAAAATTCAAAGTAAATTCCATAAGCTTTGAATTTTGTCAAAAGTTTATGACGACTGATCGAACCAAAAGCCTTAAAAAAATCATTGTATATCGCATCAACAGATTTTTTTATTTTCCAGGGATTTAACCCAGTCAGAAAGCGTAGAAAGCAGCTGCAGACCAACTGATTTACGCTGGAAAAATCCAATTTGGGCAGCCTTTTTTAGATTTTTTTAAGTGGACGTTATTATTTTCGAAGTGGAAGTTATTATTTTTTTTCATTATTTTACTTGGAATACAAGTTAATGATATTGGGCGTTAATTTTCCAATAAGCAACTAGCACTTTTTTAAAAAATAAGTAGAACAAGTGCGTCCTTCCAAATATCCTGAACAGTTCCAGAAAACATTTACAACTCAAAAATTATATTTTTTAAGTAAATAACAGATATTTAGCAGGTAAATTTATTTAATGTTTTGTATCTTACTTTATTGCGTGTTATAGTTTTAGCGCTCAAAACTTTGCCTGCAACATTTTCCTTGGAAGTGGGATAGTTTTGGTTTTGTTGTGGCATTTGCTCTTGTGGTGAGTCCGGAATCATTTTACAGGTGTAAATGACATG
>JASAMX010013933.1:0-23293 GCA_030248175.1 Microlaimidae sp. YZB2_3 | reverse complement strand
ATAAGTTACGGCGTATATTGTATTTGTTGCAACAATAACTGCTTCCAATAATTGTAATAGTACTGAATATTTCATGATTTAACATAAATTTTGAGTATAACGCTTCGGCCTTCGCATTAAAAAAGGAAAAGACCTAAAAACACATATCGGATATTTCAAAGTGATTTACATCTATTTCCTGTCCATTTCAATAATCTTTTGTTGTGAAATTGTTATAACGGATTACTCGCATGAATGAAAACACAACGCTCGCATAAACATAATGCAACCTATAGTAATTTAATTTTTTTACAGGTTAATGAAATAACAGTGAAATTGGTAACATTTAAAGAACAAAGTAAAATTGGTAACATTAAACAAAGCAATCTAATATTTTAAAAAAACAGTTGCAATTTAACTAATTTAGATAGTCATTACAGTGATGTATCCTTGATTTCCATCATGTTGATGATTGCAAATGATGTTTGATTACTTTTTTTGTTTGTAGATTTATATCAAATTAATGCAATGGCATCATGACTAATAATTTTTTGGTTAAAATCAAAACAAAACACAAAAAATATCAAATAAATTTGTTACAAGTCTTTTCGAAATAGTAGATCAGATAAGTAATAAAGTAAAATTCCAAAACAGTATGGAAACTCAGTGAATTATTTTTAAATAGTTACCGATATTCATTAAACAGACTACATTGTACTGCAAATAAAAAACGTTTGGGTTTGTGTACATTTTAATATTTAACCTTAAAAAGAAATAAAATTAAACGAAATTGCCTGGGACCCTCAAAACCCTCAAATGTGCCGATATGTTAAAAATAATCGATACAATCCAGATTTTGGCGTGTTTAGGTTGCGCCACGAGGATACATCAGTTTGTCGGGTCTGCGAACTCATTGGAAAACGACGGGGTGCGACCCGCCTCCCGGGAGCCCGCCGCGGTTCCCCGTTGGATTCCGACAGCCGTCATGGGACTTCCTCTGCCGGCGGACGGGACGAAGACTGCGTCAGCAGCACCACAGGCAATAAACGCTAACAACGTGCCAGCAGACGCCCGAACTAACATTTTCCTAACCAAAGAAGGTTTTTGTCAAAACCGAAGTAACCGAACAGGTCCGAAGTCGAAATGCGTAGGGTTTCCAGCGTTTTCAGAGACATTTTTATTTATATGAACATTTTTGAGTGGTAAACGGGATCGTGGATAAATGCAAATGAGTTCCCGAGTACAAACAGCAAAGCGGGAAATCGAATAATTTAATTGTAAGAAGAAAGAATCGTCTACTTTTTATAAGCCGCTTCTATTAGCGCTTTAAAAACGCGCGGTGTAGCTATAAAAATCTACTGTATTGGCGTCCTCGCTTTGGGTAAAAAAAAAGCAAAAGTTTTTATTATACTGATTTCATAAAGTTCGAAAAAACCCCGCCGACTTTTTATGCTTTAATATTATACCAAATGTTGGGATATTTTCGTTTACTTAATTTGTTCGCACACTAAACCAATTTTAAAATGGACTCCGTGTTTTCTTGTGGGTCTTTTTTAACCATTTTTATATCTATTTTGTTTGCAGAAAAATGCAACTTTTTACGATCGCAAGTATAAATAAATAAATTCTTTTTGATGCTTAGAACATGATTAACAATAAATTATCTTTTGTTTACAATTATTATAAAATCTAAAACACTTCTATTTTTGCATTTTAATATTTTTCTTCATACAATTACACCATTTTCTAAGTAAAGTATTTTTATCAGTCTTTTTTAATCTAAATATCTTTTTACTCAAGTAAAAAAAACCATATTTAATTAACATCACATAGTTATTTTCGTATTTTTAGCACGATATGTTAATTTAAAAGTTACGACTTAATTTCATATACTCGCATGTTTATCTGAAACTTCACTGCATAAATTCCAATAAATAAATTTATATTTAGCTGGTTGTATTTTTCGAAATAAACTGTTTGATTCTACGTCAAAACTTAATTTTATAAATTTTTTGAACGTATCTAAAACAGTTTTTAAATTAATGGGAGAATTTTGTCAATTCTTTGGCTTAAAATTCAAACTTCTCACAAATAAAACATAGTTCATTTTTAAATATGATTCTTTATAGTAGAGTCAATGTAATCTAGAAAAATAATATTGTACTGGTTTGTTTTTTGTTGACCATTTTACTTGCCGACGCAATTTGAATGCGCATTTAAAATAACAGTAGTATTATGTTCACAATAGTTGTTTTTTTATGTAAGTGTGTAGATATAATGAGAACTTATAAAGCGAAATGTAAGACTTAGTTTTTTATTGGAAAAAATCATGGAAAATTTGTTGCCATTTTCTTAATTTAGAATTATCCCAAATATAATAATATTAACGATTTATATTTTTGTTTAAAAAAGTTTATTTATTTCGCATGGGTACGGAAGGTCGATATTACTCGCGCCGCTAACTTTCGCAACCAATGTACATTCTAACAATATCATCAAGCGATAAATATTATCTCAGTGTGGGTTATCCAGAAAAACGAATGTTCTGCCACTGCACCACAACCTCTCCCAAGTTCTAAATTATTAACTAACATATCAACTATGTTCAACTAAGTCAATTTTATAAGTTCTTAATTAGCCAGACTTTAAGAGGGAAGATAGTGTCAGAAAGCTAAAGGTAAACCCAACGTGGCTGCAACAGTTGTTCGTTCAATTAAAATGTGTTAGATTAATTAACCACTCAAATCACGAGAATCTGACGTCACTTTATCAGCCAATTAGATTCGATTTAATACCGAGTATTTGTTTGATAAAGTGACGTCAGATTCTCGTGATTAACATTTTTACTTAATGGATGCATTTTTTTATTTAACGAACAACTGTTGCAGCTACATTGGGCTTACCTTCAGTATAAACGTTTTACCAGCAAGCCAAAGATTATTAAAAGCTTTCTACTTGAGTTAAAGCTTCATTGTATATTTTTAATGATACGAATTTTTCTGTAAAATTGTACAAACTTAGTAGTAAAAAGTAGTTACTTTTTCTTCTTTAATTTCCCAGTGTGATTATCTTGTCAAAAGTGTGCACAGTATTATAATTGTTTGCTCAGAGGCATGTGTCGTATTTTGAAAAATTCTTTACTAAACTTTTTTATGTAAACTTGTAGATTGATTATATAATCTAATTCTGAAGATGGTACGAGATTTATGTAGCCGAAGAAACTTGAAGCATAACTATTTTATATTATTTTAGATTTTTGATAAGTAAAGAGTTAAACTTAGTGAATTATTTTATTGTTTTAAGCTTGATTTTAGTTGGAGTTTAGACTTGTTTGCTTGAAATACAGACTTTATCCTTAACCGGTGTCAAAATAGGCTCGAAAATACATAAACTCCAAGTGTCTTGAGCTAAACATTAAACCTTTGATGTGTTTAAAAAATATGTTTTTAATACAAAATTAAATAAATATAACTTATATTCATAGTACAAAAATACAAAAAATAATAAAGTTTATAATTTATATTTACTGTGCCGTAACAAAATACAAACTTTAATTTTCATATATAAATTTGTATTAGATGTTTTCAGGGTTAATTATACTTTTTTTTATAGTATTTCTATAGTATTATTTTTGGATTATTGAGTTTAAGTTTCAGTCATTAAAAAATTTTAATCATTTGCATCTCTTGTTAAACAAATTATTTTCCCCTGAAAATTTGAAACCTAAATACATGTTTTCTAAGATAATTTTTCATAGCTTAAAAACGAAAAAACTTGAATCAATATCATTGTGATAATCAAGTTAAAATAAAAACATTTGAAGCAAAAAAAATAATTTAATCTATTTAAATTCACATGTAAACAGTTAATTTAGACGAGACTGTGTCAAAAATCAAATTTATATATGGCCCAACACCGTAGTAATATTGCCCAACCTATCTGCTTCAAATTTTACACTTGGGCTTCTTAAAATTAAGGCCACATGTGCTGGATTTTTTAAATTTAACCAGATTGGTTCTGAATTAAGGGAAAATTTGTTTTGGGCGATATAGGAATTTGAATTGTGTTTGATATTTAACAATTTAATTTTTTATTACAAGATTACACAAGGTTTTTTTGGGTTCAGCCGATTTCTTTGTTTTTATATTTTATTTAATGTATGTAAAATGAATAAAAATTATTTCAATATTTAGCAATCACCAAATTATAACAACTAACCTTGCCTTTGCACAATAGCACATACCACATAGTTATTTATTAACTGTTACTTTTTTAAAACTGAAGTTTTTGATCGGTAGTATTAAAGTTATTGCACAGAATTTCTGAAATACTTGACTATGTTCTTATATCCGCAATTATCTTGCTCCAGGAGTAAAAGTGAAAAGAGTTACTGATCTACTATTATTAAATGACTAAAGCTAAAGTTTTCCAGGCTGAAATTACGGGCGTAACCGCTTTCCGCCAGGAAGAAATGGAACAATAAACCTTAGCACCAGAAAAATTAAAAAAAAAGTTTTCAGCGGTTATGTAACCAATTATTATTTAGTTGCGTCATGTGTTTTTCTGCACGTGATATTTTTCTGAGAAGGAGTGGTTACTTTACCACTTATCTATTTTCACCCTGATAGAATTTTATCATAATACAGCTTATTTAACTTTAAAATATGTTCTACGTAATTTTATACGAATAATTTTACAAATAATTTTGAGATTAGTTTTTAACAAGTTTTTGAAAAAATATGTTACCTTTTTTCAAATATAAAATACATGTTTTTACTACTTAATTATTAAAGAAATTAAAAACAAAATAGGCAAAGCTACAAAGATGGGATGCTTTAGAGCTCAATTGCTCCATTTTGGAGTTTAGAGCATCGGGAAACATCACCTACTGATCCAAACAGTTTTCCAAGTTTGTAAAAAAAGTCCAACTTATTGATGTTCCCCGAGCTTCCGACCTATGGAGCAAAGCCTGAGTTTTTGGAGTTTAGTTTTGTGTTTTGGTAATTTTATTTTAATCTAGTGGATTGAAAAAAAAAATTAATTTCCCAACTTTTTGTTAACTGATTAATCGATTTTCCAACACTTATTAAGAATAGTTTTAAAGGTTATGAATAAACTGGAAGAAAATAGTTGGTATTAATTATGTATGGATAGAAAAGTATGAATGAAAAATGAATAGTAGTATATTAATTAAAATGACTTTTTCTGACAGAATAAAATTTGATAAAGGCCCACTGCCAGCTACTGATTTGCAATGTTTATATTTTCTTAATTTATTCAAACAACTTACCTAACATGGTGCTCACCTTGTTTAAAGTGCATACTATAAAATTGCTTTAGTGGGGTTTTCTGCATGCTGCAACGTAAATCCTTATCTTATCTTATCTTATCTAAGAACGTCAAAAGCAGTCAGAAAATGCTACTTGAAAATATTTCAAACACATTTAAACGGAAATAAATTTTGAATTGCACATTTAAGAGGCGAAGCTTTGTAGATTCAAAGCTGCCAAACTCCTGCTCTTCAAATAACCGAGACTCCGGAGCATATCTTTGGGAAAAGAATAGCATCGTTTTAATTGCCAACAATTCGGATGCGGTTAGCCACGATTTTGTTGCCAGAAAATTATTTAATGCTATTAAAGGCAATGCGGATTGGTATTGATCGCTTTCAACCTTTTTTTAGAAATTGGTTTAAGTACGTGTAGCATCACCCGTATTTTCATAATTATTTATCAATTTATTAATTTAAAACCCAAATGCATGTTTAAAGGGCTAAAGATGGTTAATTCTTGTATATTTTGTAAAAAGGTGGAATTATAAAAAAATCCGCGTTCTTATTTGTTTTTTAAAAAAAACTAATCACCTCTAAAATAAGTACTAAGTATATAAAGTTATTAATTTTTAACCGTTGACCAATAAATTCCCATAGGAATTATATCACATGTAGCATCAGCTTTCATTTACGTATGTAGTAATTTTTGCATATTTTATTTTTTTTTAAAAATACAAATAACAAAAAATGTATATGTAAATAATTTTTTTTATAATTTTAGAAAATTAAAAAATATATTAAAAAATCTGAATTAAGCTAAATTTTTCAGCAACTTTCCTGAAATAACTTTATATTAGTTTGCAAAAGTATTTTTTGTTTTTTTTTGTTCAGTTATCAAAACAAAAGTGAAGGTTTTCGAAGTGTAAAATAATGGTAAAGCTATAATGTCTTTGAAGCCAGGCTTATTAATGTCTGCCATTGTATTAAAGTTATAATTGAAAAATTTTCAGTGTGTTTTAAACTTGAAATTTTATTAATATACTGTACATTACCATTATTCTCTTGAAAAACGGTAATGGTATTGGTAATAAAAATATAAACATAGCAGCTATTACCAAAAAGCCCTTTATACTTTATTTTTCCTGCTCATTGTTTTATTTCATACAAAATAATATTTCACTTCAAAGTCCGTTGACATGCACAGTATTTCGGAATGAGATTTGGTTACACGTTACCAGTTGAAAAAATTCTAAAAAAAAAGATATAGATGCATATCTTCCACGCAAAATTTAATATAATTAAAATACTTAAATTTATAAAATTTTTTGTAACATTTTTGTTAAATGAAAAAAAGAAAATTAGAATAGTTACCCAAATAAAAAACGGCGCGTCGCAAAAATCTCAATTTCCGCCAGATAACACGTCTATTTTTTGGAGTTGTTTCAAATTAAAAATTGAAATCAGATCACTTTAATGCTCGCTAAAAGTTTTGACAAGTTGTAAATTTCTAATTACGTAAAGAAAATTGCATGTTTGTTCCATTTTCAGAAATCCTATGTGAAACATATTAAAGAATCATATTCCTAAATCTCTGATTCAACATATGGCATTTTTCCCTTTATTCGAATGATCCATTCAAAATTAAGTGGAATAAATATGTAACCAACGATTTTTCCAAACGGTCCAATTGTGCTAAAACGGAATTGTGCGTATGATTATGTAATATTGCGGAAAAAGACCTGTGAAATCGCCAAATCGCGTGTTTGTCCCATTTAGAATGAGCTATAGGAATTGTTATATCGGAAAGGAAAACTTTCTGTCAGTCAACTAGTCAACTCTGGCCCAGTTCACTGCCACGCTGCCCTTTCCTGTCAAACTCGCCAATTCAAAAACCCTCCCGCATTTTTCGAACATTTGGATAAGGGATAGGAAAACATTAAAAAAAATCTAATCCTTTTATGCAATACCAAACGCAACAAAATAATAATTAAAACAAGAAAAATAAGTTAAAAGCATCAGTTGAAAAATTCAGTAACACTAAAAGTGGAAAAATGTGTGTTGTGTATGTGTTATGTAAGGATTTTTGAATCTGCCTGTGTGTTATGTGTACTCCGATGTCCTTATCGTCTTATATCATGCTCCAGAGCTCCGGCCATTTAAAGCAAAAGAAGTTCCGGAATTCCACCCCTTAAATAAGCAATTTAAGGCTTATTTAAGCTTCAAATACATTTTAAAACTCACTTCATTTGTATTCGGAAAACTATTTTTATTGATTTAACTGAGTTTTGGAAAAAAATTTATTGCAAAAAAATTTTGACAAAAAATAATATATGACTGGAATATAATTTTTAATTATTCATGCAATTTGTACAAAATAGTGCAAAAGCTCCGGGACGGAGCTCTTTAAAGTGGAACATCCTCGGAGCCTCTCCGCAGCACTTTATCTTATTTTTGTATTTTTACTGCATTTGTTGCTGTGTGCGGGTCTACATTTTCTCATCAACCACAGAATCGATTAAGGTAGGAGTAACGGTACTAAATAGCCAAAAAAAGAGTTTCAATTTTTGAAAAAAAAATCACATTTGCACTATTCGTTTTATTTCAAATGCAGTTTTTTATTTTCAAAAATTTTAAAAAAAATTGTCATGCAACGAGCTTTTTTTTTGTTTCAGAAGGGGAAGAATATCCTGGTTTTCTCAAACCGGATAGTTTTAAAAAAAATTTGGCATACTCATTCAATATTGCCGGAAGGCTTTTTGTTGCAGCGCCCAGAATACTGTTTTCCAAATTTTCAGAATTACATTTCAATAGAATCATTACAGTACCAAACGAAAAAAAATCGCAAAATAAACGGTTAAAAAATCTTGCAATTTTCTACCTCTCACCGAGCCTACGTTTTATTAACGAGGAACAAAGGAGGAATATTGATTTTAAGTTATAAGTTTTAGAATAATAATAATAATAATAATAAGAAAAAAAAATGAATATAAATTACAAAATTTATCTAAATATAATAGGCGCGGCGCCGGGAGCAGGGGTGTGTCGGCTATCTATACTTCATATGAACGCCTAAAAATATTAAAATCTAAAAATTTTTTTTAAAAAATCATAGGTGGCGCGTGAATTCCACGGGGCCATTTAACCACGCGGCGCCGCGCCTATTATATTTAGATAAATTTTGTAATTTATATTCATTTTTTTTCTTATTATTATTATTATTATTATTATTCTAAAACTTAAAATCAATATTCCTCCTTTGTTCCTTCGTTAATAAACGTAGGCTCGTTGCAAAGGGTAAAAAATTGCAATTTTTTAAGAGCCTAGGAAGCGCTTTTAACCGCTTATTTGCGACTTTTTTTCATTTGGGTCCTTGTTAATGATTTATTTATTGAAATATTAATTCTGAAAATTTGGAAAACAAGTCTTCTGACCGCTCAACAAAAGCCTTCCGGCAATATTGAATGAGTATGCCAAATTTTTTAAAACTATCCCGCTTAAAAACCAGGATATTCTTTCCCCTTTCTGGAAAATAGAAAAAGCTAGTTACGTGACAATTTTTTTAAAATTTTTGAAATAAAAAATGAACTCCGTTGAAATAAAACAATGATGCAAATGTGATTTTTTTTTCAAAAATAAAACTCTTTTTTTGGCTTGTTAGTTTACAAATACAGCGCTATACCTTAATCGATTCTGTGGTTGATGAGAAAATGTAAACCACACAGCAACAAATGCAGTAAAAATACAAAATTAGTAAAGTGCTCCGGAGCTCAGAGTGGTGTTCCACTTTTAGGAGCTCCGGGGCACTCCCGGAGCTTCGCTCTATTTTTGTACGAATTGCATGAATAATTAAAGATTATATTAAGTCATATATTATTTTGTCAAAATTTTGCAAATTAAATTTTTTCCAAAACTTAGTTAAATCAATAAAAATAGTTCTGCGAATACAAATGGAGTAGTTTAAAATGTATTTGAAGCTTAAATAAGCCTTAAATTACTTATTTAAGGGGTGGAATTCCGGAACTTCTTTTGCTTTAAATGGCCGGAGCTCTGGAGCATGATATTAGACGATAAGAACATCAGTACACAAAACACACAGGCAGATACAAAAATCCTTACATAACACATACACAACACATTTTTTTCCACTTTTAGTGTTACTGAATTTTTCAACTGATGCTTTTAACTTATTTCTTGTTTAATTTATTATTTTGTTGCGTTTGGCATTGCATAAAAGGATTGATTTTTTTACGTTTTCCTATCCCTTATCCAAATGTCCGAAAAATGCGGGAGGGTTTTTGAATTGGCGAGGTTGACGGAAAGGGCAGTGTGGCAGTGAACTGGGCCAAGTTCACTCTTGACTGACAGAAAGTTTTCCTTTCCGATATAACAATTCCTATCGCTCATTCTAAATGGGACAAACACGCGATTTGGCGATTCACAGGTCTTTTTCCGCAATATTACATAATCAGATCTCACAATCCCGTTTTAGCACAATTGGACCGTTTGGAAAATCGTTGGTTACATTTATTCACTTAATTTTGATGGATCATTCGAATAAAGCAAAATCCATATGTTAATCAAGTTTAAATATGATTCTTTAATATGTTTCACATAGGAATTCTGAAATTGGAACAAACATGCAATTTTCTTACGTCATTAGAAATTTACAACTTGTCAAAATTTTTAGCGAGCATTAAAGTGATCTGATTTCAATTTTTAATTAAAACAACTCCAAAAATAACGTGTTATCTTGCGGAAATTAGATTTTTGCGACGCGCCGTTTTTTATTTGGGTAATACTCTAATTTTCTTTTTCATTTAACAAAAATGTTACAAAAATTTTATAATTTTAAGTATTTTAATTATATTAAATTTTGCGTGGAAGATTGCATCTATATCTTTTAGATTTTTTTACTGGTAACGTGTAACCAAATTTCATTGCGAAATACTGTGCATGTCAACGGACTTTGAGTGAAATATTATTTTGTACTAAATAAAACAATGAGCAGAAAAATAGAGTATAAAGGGCTTTTTGGTAATAGCTGCTATGTTTATATTTTTATTACCAATACCATTACCGTTTCAAGAAATAATGGTAATGTACAGTATATTAATAAAATTTCAAGTTTAAAACACACTGAAAATTTTCAATTATAACTTTAATACAATCAGACATTAATAACCTGGCTTCAAAGACATTATAGCTTTACCATTATTTTACACTTCGAAAACCTTCACTTTTGTTTTGATAACTGCAACAAAAAAACAAAAATACTTTTGCAAACTAATATAAAGTTATTTCAGGAAAGTTGCTGAAAAATTTAGCTTAATTAGATTTTTTAATCTATTTTTTTAATTTTCTAAAATTATAAAATTATTTACATATACATTTTTGTTATTTGTATCTTTAAAAAATAAAATATGCAAAAATTACTACATACGTAAATGAAAGCTGATGCTACATGTACATAAATCTATGGTGAATTATATCTGGCTGACGCTGAAAATTAGAATGCAGACATGAAGGGACCAATTAAGATTGTGCGGTAATGACGTTTTTTTTAAAAAACAAATAAGAACGCAGATTTTTTTATAATTCCACCTTTTTACAAAATATACAAGAATTAACCATCTTTAGCCCTTTAAAAATTTGCATTTGGGTTTTAAATTAAGTAAATTGATAAATAATTATTAAAATACGGGTTTTGATCTTTATTATTAAACCAATTTCGTTAAAAATTTTGAATGGCTTTGTTGTTAAATAGTCGATTCAATACTGCAAATTTCGCGGTCAGCTAGATTTTATTTGCCTTTAATAGCATTAAATAATTTTCTGGCAACAAAATCATCTAACCACATCAATTGTTCGCAATTAAAACGATGCTATTCTTTTCCCAAATATATGCTCCGGAGCTTCGGCTATTTGAAGAGCAGGAGCTTCGCAGCTTTGGATCTACAAAGCTTCGCCTCTTAAATGTGCAATTCAAATTTTATTTCCGTTTAAATGTGTTTGAAATTGTTTAAGTAGCATTTTCTGACTGCTTTTGACGTTCTTAGATAAGATAAGATAAGATAAATTTATTTTGCAACACGCCGGAAACCCACTAAAGCATTATAGTATGCACTTTAAACAAGTGAGCACCATGTTAGTAAGTTGTTTGAATCAATTAATAAAATATAAACATTAAATCAGTAGCTGGCAGTGGGCCTTTATCAAATTTTATTCTATCAGAAAAAGTCATTTTAATTAATATACTACTGTTCTTTTTTCATTCATACTTTTCTATCCATACATAATTAATACCAACTATTTTCTTCCAGTTCATTCATAACCTTTAAAACTATTCTTAATAAGTGTTGGAAAATCGATTAATCAGTTAACAAAAAGTTGGGAAATTAATTTTTTTTTTAATCCACGAGATTAAAAAAAATTACCAAAACACAAAACTAAACTCCAAAAACTGAGGCTTCGCTCCATAGGTCGGAAGCTCGGGGAACATCAATAAGTTGGACTTTTTTTACAAACTTGGAAAACTGTTTGGATCAGTAGTGATGTTTCCCGATGCTCTAAACTCCAAAATGGAGCAATTGAGCTCTAAAGCATCCCATCTTTGTAGCTTTGCCTATTTTGTTTTTAATTTCTTTAATAATTAAGTAGTAAAAACATGTATTTTATATTTGAAAAAAGGTAACATATTTTTTCAAAAACTTGTTAAAAACGTCGAAATTATTTGTAAAATTATTCGTATAAAATTACGTAGAACATATTTTAAAGTTAAATAAGCTGTATTATGATAAAATTCTATCAGGGTGAAAATAGATAAGTGGTAAAGTAACCACTCCTTCTTTGAAAAAATATCACGTGCAGAAAAACACATGACGCAACTAAATAATAATTGGTTACATAACCGCTGAAAACTTTTTTTTTAATTTTTCTGGGTGCTAAGGTTTATTGTTTATTTCTTCCTGGCGGAAAGCGGTTACGCCCGTAATTTCAGCCTGGAAGACTTTAGCTTTAGTCATTTAATAATAGTAGATCAGTAACTCTTTTCACTTTTACTCTGGAGCAAGATAATTGCGGATATAAGAACATAGTCAAGTATTTCAGAAATTCTGTGCAATAACTTTAATATTACCGATCAAAAACTTCAGTTTTAAAAAGTAAACAGTTAATAACTAACTATGTGGTATGTGCTATTGTGCAAAAAGGCAAGGTTAGTTGTTATAATTTGGTGATTGCTAAAATATTGAAATAATTTTTATTCATTTTACATACATTAAATAAAATATAAAAACAAAGAAATCGGCTGAACCCAAAAAAACCTTGTGTAATCTTAATAAAAAATTAAATTGTTAAATATCAAACACAATTCAAATTCCTATATCGCCCAAAACAAATTTTCCCTTAATTCAGAACCAATCTGGTTAAATTTAAAAAATCCAGCACATGTGGCCTTAATTTTAAGAAGCCCAAGTGTAAAATTTGAAGCAGATAGGTTGGGCAATATCACGACTGTGTTGGGCCATATATAAATTTGATTTTTGACAGTCTCGTCTAAATTAACTGTTTACATGTGAATTTAAATAGATTAAATTATTTTTTTGCTTCAAATGTTTTTATTTTAACTTGATTATCACAATGATATTGATTCAGTTTTTTCGTTTTTAAGCTATGAAAAATTATCTTAGAAAACATGTATTTAGGTTTCAAATTTTCAGGGGAAAATAATTTGTTTAATAAGAGAACCAAATGATTAAAATTTTTTAATGACTGAAACTTAAACTCAATAATCCAAAAAATAATACTATAGAAATACTATATAAAAAAGTATAATTAACCCTGAAAACATCTAATACAAATTTATATATGAAAATTAAAGTTTGTATTTTGTTACGACACAGTAAATATAAATTATAAACTTTATTATTTTTTGTATTTTTGTACTATGAATATAAGTTATATTTATTTAATTTTGTATTAAAAACATATTTTTTAAACACATCAAAGGTTTAATGTTTAGCTCAAGACACTTGGAGTTTATGTATTTTCGAGCCTATTTTGACACCGGTTAAGGATAAAGTCTGTATTTCAAGCAAACAAGTCTAAACTCCAACTAAAATCAAGCTTAAAACAATAAAATAATTCACTAAGTTTAACTCATTACAGATCAAAAATCTAAAATAATATAAAATAGTTCTGCTTCAAGTTTCTTCGGCTCCATAAATCTCGTACCATCTTCAGAATTAGAAAATAAAATCAATCTACAAGTTTACATAAAAAAGTTTAGTAAAGAATTTTTCAAAATACTACACATGCCTCTGAGCAAACATTTATAATACTTTGCACACTTTTGACAAGATAATCACACTGGGAAATTAAAGAAGAAAAAGTAACTACTTTTTACTACTAAGTTTGTACAATTTTACAGAGACATTCGTATCATTAAAAATATACAATGAAGCTTTAACTCAAGTAGAAAGCTTTTAATAATCTTTGGCTTGCTGGTAAAACGTTTATACTAAAGGTAAGCCCAATGTAGCTGCAACAGTTGTTCGTTAAATAAAAAAATGCATCCATTAGGTAACCACTCAAATCACGAGAATCTGACGTCACTTTATCAAACAAATACTCGGTATTAAATCGAATCTAATTGGCTGATAAAGTGACGTCAGATTCTCGTGATTTGAGTGGTTAATTAATGGAACACATTTTTTAATCCAACGAACAACTGTTGCAGCCACGTTGGGTTTACCTCTAGCTTTCTGAAATTATCCTCCCTCTTAAAGTCTGGCTAATTAAGAACTTATAAAATTGACTTAGTTGAACTTAGTCGATGTTAGTTAATAATTTAGAACTTGGGAGAGGTTGTGGTGCAGTGGTAGAACATTCGTTTTTCTGCAGAACTCACACTGAGATAATATTTATCGCTTGATGATATTGTTATGTACATTGGTTGCGAAAGTTAGCGGCGCGAGTAATATCGACCTTCCGTACCCATGCGAAATAAATAAACTTTTTTAAACAAAATATAAATCGTTAATATTATTATATTTGGGATAATTCTAAATTAAGAAAATGGACAAATTTTCCATGATTTTTTCCAATAAAAAACTAAGTCTTACATTTCGTTTTATAAGTTCTCATTATATCTACACACTTACATAAAAAAACAACTATTGTGAACATAATACTACTGTTATTTTAAATGCGCATTCAAATTGCGTCGGCAAGTAAAATGGTCAACAAAAAACAAACCAGTACAATATTATTTTTTATAGATTACATTGACTCTACTATAAAGAATCATATTTAAAAATGAACTATGTTTTATTTGTGAGAAGTTTGAATTTTAAGCCAAAGAATTGACAAAATTCTCCCATTAATTTAAAAACTGTTTTAGATACGTTCAAAAAATTTATAAAATTAAGTTTTGACGTAGAATCAAACATTTTATTTTGAAAAATACAACCAGCTAAATATAAATTTATTTATTGGAATTTATGCAGTGAAGTTCAGATAAACATGCGAGTATATGAAATTAAGTCGTAACTTTTAAATTAACATATCGTGCTAAAAATACGAAAATAATTATGTGATGTTAATTAAATATGGTTTTTTCTACTTGAGTAAAAAGATATTTAGATTAAAAAAGACTGATAAATACTTTACTTAGAAAAATGGTGTAATTTGATGAAGAAAAATATTAAAATGCAAAAATAGAAGTGTTTTAGATTTTATAATAATTGTAAACAAAAGATAATTTATTGTTAATCATGTTCTAAGCATCAAAAAGAATTTATTTATTTATACTTGCGATCGTAAAAAGTTGCATTTTTCTGCAAACAAAATAGATATAAAAATGGTTAAAAAAGACCCACAAGAAAACACGGAGTCCATTTTAAAATTGGTTTAGTGTGCGAACAAATTAAGTAAACGAAAATATCCCAACATTTGGTATAATATTAAAGCATAAAAAGTCGGCGGGGTTTTTTCGAACTTTATGAAATCAGTATAATAAAAACTTTTGCTTTTTTTTTACCCAAAGCGAGGACGCCAATACAGTAGATTTTTATAGCTACACCGCGCGTTTTTAAAGCGCTAATAGAAGCGGCTTATAAAAAGTAGACGATTCTTTCTTCTTACAATTAAAATTCGATTTCCCGCTTTGCTGTTTGTACTCATAAACTCATTTGCATTTATCCACGATCCCGTTTACGATTTAGAAATGTTCATATAAATAAAAATGTCTCTGAAAACGCTGGAAACCCTACGCATTTCGACTTCGGACCTGTTCGGTTACTTCGGTTTTGACAAAAACCTTCTTTGGTTAGGAAAATGTTAGTTCGGGCGTCTGCTGGCACGTTGTTAGCGTTTATTGCCTGTGGTGCTGCTGACGCAGTCTTCGTCCCGTCCGCCGGCAGAGGAAGTCCCACTACGGCTGTCGGAATCGGACGGGGAACCCGGTGGTTCCCCGGGAGGCGGGTCGCACCCCGTCGTTTTCCAATGAGTTCGCAGACCCGACAAACTGATGTATCTCTTGGCGCAACCTAAACACGCCAAAATCTGGATTGTATCGATTATTTTTAACATATCGGCACATTTGAGGGTTTTGAGGGTCCCAGGCAATTTCGTTTAATTTTATTTCTTTTTAAGGTTAAATATTAAAAATGAATACAAACCCAAACGTTTTTTATTTGCAGTACAATGTAGTCTGTTTAATGAATATCGGTAACTATTTAAAAATAATTCACTGAGTTTCCATACTGTTTTGGAATTTTACTTTATTACTTATCTGATCTACTATTTCGAAAAGACTTGTAACAAATTTATTTCGCAATATTTTTTGTGTTTCGTTTTGATTTTAACCAAAAAATTATTAGTCATGATGCCATTGCATTAATTTGATATAAATCTACAAACAAAAAAAGTAATCAAACATCATTTGCAATCATCAACATGATGGAAATCAAGGATACATCACTGTAATGACTATCTAAATTAGTTAAATTGCAACTGTTTTTTTAAAATATTAGATTGCTTTGTTTAATGTTACCAATTTTACTTTGTTCTTTAAATGTTACCAATTTCACTGTTATTTCATTAACTTGTAAAAAAATTAAATTACTATAGGTTGCATTATGTTTATGCGAGCGTTGTGTTTTCATTCATGCGAGTATTCGTTATAACAATTTCACAACAAAAGATTATTGAAATGGACAGGAAATAGATGTAAATCACTTTGAAATATCCGATATGTGTTTTTAGGTCTTTTCCTTTTTAATGCGAAGGCCGAAGCGTTATACTCAAAATTTATGTTAAAACTACGTAATATTCAGTACTATTACAATTATTGGAAGCAGTTATTGTTGCAACAAATACAATATACGCCGTAACTTATATTAAACTTCTAAAATATTTAAAATAACTTCAATTATTCATATTAATCAGTAACCTATAATTATTGTGTGGGAAACATTTGAAATGCGTGTCAAATTAATAATTTGCGAAGCATGCAAAGCATTAAAAAACAACTTTTAATCAATCGTGCTGCTCCCACTTTTTTTCGCTTTATCGCTTATTCGCGCTCTATTTAAAAATTGCATGGTAGCTAATGTGTTTGGTAATGAGGAAATATTAACTGGAAAATTTGTTGTTGCCTATATCTCTACAAAAGTACAAAAGTTGAAAAAAGAAAATTGTCGCTGCTCGTATATATAGATATGATTAATTCAAATTAGTGATGTGCTGGACTCTGGAGCTCCGAGCTCCGGAACTCCGGAGTGGAAATCCGCTTTTAGGAGCTCCGGAGCTCCGTCCTATTTTTGTAGTAATTTCATAAATAATTAAAAATGCCATATATTATTTTGTCAAATTTTTTTTGCAAATTAATTTTTTTTCCAAAACTTATTTAAATCAATAAAGAAAGTTCTACAAATACAAATAGTGTAGTTTAAAATGTATTTTAAGCTTAAATAAGCCTCAAATTGCTTATTTAAGGGGCAGAACTCCGGAGCTCCCTCCGCTTTAAATGGCCCGAGCTCCGGAGAAAGATATTGGAGGATAGAAACATTACTATTCTACATAGATTGGGCACAAATCATAATTTTCTTTTATGTACAAAATTTTTATGAATAATATACATAAAAATATTTTTGTACGTTTGTACGGAAGGATGTATTTTTGGGTAGCTGTTTAATTACAGTCACTAAAGAAAAATTTTGTCCCACTGAATTTGTGGTAATCTAATGCTATTAGTAAAAAAGTAGTTTTTAACAAACAGTTTATAAGCCGCGCGCAACAGATTTCAAAATATTTATATACTTTTCAAACAATAATCTTCATAATTATCTTTTATTATTGCGCAGTGAGGTCGCTCAACGATCAAGGATGCAAGCCTCAAGCAAACCAACCCAATAGAAAATTTACAAAAATTCAAATACAAAATTCCTCAGAACACAGAAACTGTAAATTTTCGCTATTTTAGCTAGACCGATAAAATTGAAACAGCTTAAATGTTCTAAATAATAGTAGTAGCAGCAATAAAAACAAAACGCCAAATTATTATACTTTAAATATTTTTTAATTAATTTTATTGTTTTAACTTATATGCAAAAGCGGAAGTTGTAACTTCCAGACACATTATTCTGAAAATTGTATTGTTTGTATATCTGAAATGAATAATAATAATAAATAATAAATAATAACCATAATCTAATTTAACAATTTAAAAAAACAATCACCCAAAATTGTAAAACTTTTAAAATAAATAAGCGCCTCCTTTTTGATTAATTACATATTTTTTGTTTGCTGACCCGGGGTCGCATTCTGACGCGCGGTTAAAAGTTATCCCGGGATAACTTTTTTTTACGTGCTTAAGGATGTGAGTAAAAAATCAATTCTATCCAGGTTAAAACCAGAGTAAATTTTTTCTATTGTTTTAAGTAATAAGAATTTATCCAACGCGAGAGGTGGGTAAATATTTTCTCCCGTAGGATTAATTTAATAAAAAATAAAATACGCGCATTGATGGAAATTTTCATTTTGCGCGAGGTGGTTTTGCAGCGCGATAAAAAAAATTTAAAAAATCATTGCAATCATTTTCTCTCCCATATGCGGCAGTTTTATTACTTTACAATATAATATTTTTTTTCATTGGAATGGATTTATCGGGGTAAATGCAAGTGTTGCGTCAGAATGCGACCCCTGGTCATATTATACACATGAGTCATACCACGAACGTACAAAACCTTACGTAAGTCGCATAACCATCAAGATGACTGTAAAAAACTATTATAGGGATCGTTGAATTAAGGGACTCGAGCCAATAAATTTTTGGGCCATTTTAACACTTTAACTGAAACGAATACCCGTAGCTTAAACAACTTAAAAGTTTAAATCCTAAAATTAAATTTAAAACGTAATAAAATCATAAAACTATCTCTAGTAAGCTTACCGGGACAGGTGTACGGCCGTTCGTTGGTGTGAAGTCGTTTGTGGAGTTTCAGGTGGACGAATTGGGTGAACTTGGCGGGGCAGAGATCGCAGGAGTAGGGTTTCTGTCCGCTGTGCAGACGCAGATGAGTTTTCAAATTACTCGTGCTGCTAAAACGCTTTTGGCACACCTCGCACTCGTGCGGCTTCTCCCCTAATTACAGAATTCAACAGTTAGAAATAAACGATCAATAATAAACAGATATAAGTCTTAAAGTTATTTGAAGTATTTTGTTTTTTGGCATAAACGTAGCTCTTGTACAGTTACAGTATGACATTATATGACAGCGAGTTGACTATTTGGACAAAGATAAAATAAACCAGTTTTTACATAATAATATCAAAAATATATAATAAAAGAAAAATGAGACACTTAGAAAAAACTGCCTGAAAAAACAGATTCCATTTAAATGGGACCTTTCGATATTTAGTCTCATTTAAATGGGATCTCATTTAAATGGGATCTGTTTTTTTAATCTGTTTCCTCTAAGTGTCTCATTTTCGCTGGGGTTTTTCTTTTGTTTTTCTTTTTTTTTTTTTTTTTTGTTTTTTTGTTTTTTTTTTTTTGTTTTTTGGTCGGTTTGGTGGTGGGGGGTGTTTGCCGTTTTGGGTGGTTTTGTTTTTGTTTTCTTTTTTTTTTTTTTTTTTTTATTTTGTTTCGGTCCTTGTTTGAGGTGGTATTTGTTGGCGCTGCCTTTTTGTGGGTTTTTTGGTTTTATTTTTCTTTATTATATATTTTTGATAATATTTACTCCAATTTAATGATACATATGTCATTGTGAGCTACTATAGTTTTTGGCTATTTTTTATTCTTTCAGTGGTTATTCCTCATGCTCTAGATAGATAGGAGGGGGCGACTGGGCGTTGTTTACAGAATTAGATAGTCTGAGACTATGCTGTATAGGATTTGCTTTTGGTTTGGCCCCTAATATTTCTAATATGATTGATTTGTTATAATCGATCATCCCAGCCGCTGGCATTTTTTTTTAGTTTGATGAATGTCTTGAATTATAATATTTGAGCGCGAATCGCCCTTTTTCAATTTATAGTTGTTTCTCAAGAATATACCTTCTTATTGAGTGGCGATTTCGCGCTTGTCGATTGCTGTGAGTATGATTTTTTTCATTGAATTTCATCACAATGCCAGTGCTGTGATTAGATCTGTATAATCTTTCTATCGTGAATTTTTATTTAGTGAGCAGCTGGCCACTGCAATTTCCTATAGTCCCATATGTTCATCTCACTAGTCTACATCTTTTCTGTCTAACATACGCCCTGGGGAAAAATCGCCCCTTTTTTCTGCTTATTCTTAGAGCAATATTGAATGTAATTTTAATATAAAGTCACCTCTATCTGTGAGCTTAGCTGCAAAAAATTTTCTTAAAATTGTATTTTTTTTTTTCATATGCGAATTTTATCAGACAAAACAAATTTTTGCCCGAGAATGAATATGCATTCTCAATCCTTTAAGAAAAAAGCGGTTTATAGTGCAAAACCAAACAGTAAGGTTTAACAACGAATCGATCAATATAATTTTATGTTGCTTTAAACAAATATATGAGTTGCTTACCCGTGTGGACGAGATTGTGCTTCTGAAGGTGAGCCAGTTGGGTGAACTCTTTATCGCAGGTGTTGCACTTGAACGGACGCTCTCCGGTGTGAGTCCTCAGGTGGACTTTTAGGTTGGATAGTTGGCCGAAGGTCTTGCTGCACTCTTTGCACTCGTAGCGTGTTTTCCCGTTGATTTTCGCCAAGGGGTAGGGGATGGAGCGGGCACCGCGGAAGGAGAACTGCTCCCCCATCCTTAGCGGAAACATCGGGGATGGCGGGGAGTAGAAGTCCTTGTGCTGCTGCGGGGGGAAGAGGAAATTAGGGCGCAGTGGGGTGCCGCCCCCCAGCACCGCCGGCGAGCCCAAAAAGTTAAAGGCGCTAAAGTTGGGCGCGGAGACGGACGGGACGGCCGTGCTCATACCCCCGCCGCTATTCGGATTCAGTCCTCCGGAATTCCACAGAAACGGCGAGCGGCGCCATTCGTAGTACTGGAGCAGGGGATTGAACGGAGTCGGAGTCAGTGGGGCTGGTTTCACCACCTTGGTCGGAGTGGATGACTGGCTGCGCGGGGCCGAGGATTCGGACAGCGGCCGTCGTGTGGCTGCAGTGGCTGTGTGTATAACCCCGGGACGCTGCTGGTTGAGACGCTCGGAGGCGGGGTCGGAGTGGCGCCGCGAAGTCTCCGCTGACTCCGAGGACCCGGTCAGGTCAGAGCTGGAGAAGCTCTTGGGTCGGTGGGTCGGTAGGAAAGAGTACGGCAGCGGCAAGGCGCCCAGGGTGTACTCTGGTGTCTTCTCTCGCTGGGCGGGAATGGTCGGGTGGACCGAGGGGGAGCGGGGTTGCTGGCGCGGCCGAATGCTGAAGTCCAACACCCCCTGGTCGCTGTCCACGTCGCTGTTGGTCGGCTCGTGTCGGAGCGGCGGAGTGGGGGCGCAGTCGTCGGTCGGTCGGTCGCTGTGATAGCCGGACTCGTCGGACAATTTCGTGTTCCGACTGTCCGGAGGGGAAAGAGTTAGATTTTCTCGCACACCGCTGACGGACACATCCAGAAGTTTCTCTTCTGAAAAAAAACACAAAAAATTCCAATATTCTAATCGTATAAGGTACAGTACAAACAAAATACATTTGGCACCAAAATTTTTATTTGATTCACATTTTAATTATATTAAACAAAAAACCAACTGCATTTTGCACCAAAAGTTTTATTATATTTTTTATTTTAATAAACATTAACGAGTACGGGAAAATGTAGCTTACTTATTTTGTGAGTGAGATTCCAGTATTCGCAGGATACGGGATAGTTGAGCCGACTCGCATAGTCCCGAGAATACCATACCAGCAATTCTGTGTCTGGTGGGATGTTTTTTATGGAATAAAAAAAGATCTTGCTGCCAGTCTAAAAAAAATTACAACAAAGTACCAAAGTTTTTTAGAGTTTAAACGTTAAAGTATTAATCTATTAGAGTAACTGAATTCAATTCGGCTAGCCAACTTAATTTCGACCCCGGCTGTTATTTTTGCCATGCAAAAAGTTATGAAATGAAATTCGTATGACCAGATAGATCATCATCTCATTTATCTTAGCCATGCACAGTTCATTTAATAATTTTGCACATGGCAAAAATATCAGCCGCGGTGGCCTAAATTAAGGCGGCTGGTCGAATTTGAGTCAGTTATCTTACTTAGAATTCCGCGTTAAAAACTACTTTAAATTATAACACGAAAAATTTAGGAATAAAAAAAAACGCCAGAAGTTTATTTTAGTCTTGAATGGGCAATTATCACAATTATAAATTTTTCACTTACAATATTAAGAAAATGTTTTTATTGTTTCTCCTAATTTTAAAAGTCGTCAATTAAAAACCATATCCTATTTTGGGAACATTGGGGTCGAAAATAAGGTAGGAGCTTAGACTTTTATATTGGAAGCTTGTTGCATATTTTTACCTGTTTTATTACCTATTCTTCAAAATCTGAGATCAAGCCGAGTTGTGGGTTTCAAATTTAAATTTTAAATGTCCGTGAATTGCAAACCTTACCTGGCATGCGACCAGATTCTGGGTGTCTTTGGAACAAGCGGGGTTAACGAATCTCATCCAGTTACTGTGATCCTCGTTAGAGGCGTCGATAGTAGAGATCAAATGTTTGTTTTGGTCGAAAACCTTCCACAGGTAGTCCGTTCTACCGCTGGCTTTTAAAAAGTCTTTCGTTGTTTCAACAGTTTTGCCAACAAGCGGACCGAACCGCGTACCCCGAGGAATTAAATCTTTGCTCCAGACACCCGTTGACTGAAAGTATAGTTTTATTTATCAAATATATGAGCATTATTTTCCCACCACCCCAAAAGTCCGATATAGAGTATAATGTACTAGGTGCTAAATCTTATATTCCATGCACTGATTGTGATTTGAGTACTGTGCCTTATACGATTAAAGTTTTATCGCCCGAACGCTGCTCCTTTATATAAACCACCTAACTCAAGTTTGGGATTTGAGTGCTCACTACAAGGCTAATTTTTTTTTTGTTTATTAGTGGGTTGGCGTTGTTTTATTTTAGTGCTCCTTTAAGAAGCCAGAAGCCTTATACGGAATTAAGCTAGGTTCACGCGTCGTCGGAAGTGCCAAAAAAGAAAACCCAAAAGATTGTCTTAAACAGACGAAATTGTAAGGTGTTCTTTAGATTTTTTTCAAAAATCTTAAAGTTTTATTTTTTATAAAATGTTTTGTATAAAAGCTTCTTAGAATTTTGTCCAAAGGAAAATTCAAAGACAATCAAATCTCGCCAACACGCTTGTTAAAAAATATCAAGAATGAACACTTTGTCGAAAAAAAATCTAAAGGCAAATTACAAAAGGCAAAAGTACAGTCTAGAGACAAATTTTTTTCGACTTTTAACTGTGGACTTTTATCTTTAAACTTTTTAGACACTTCAGGCGAAGTATGAATCTTTTGAATTACTGTAGTGCTGTATTCTTTTTTAATAATAAAATTACTTGTGTAG
>JASAMX010013932.1:0-65380 GCA_030248175.1 Microlaimidae sp. YZB2_3 | reverse complement strand
CAGTTATAAACACGGGTTAACAATGGGTAATTATATCTGAGAGTTGTATTTTTGACACCTAAACAACTAATGTTTTTAAGCAAAAACGGTTTTAAAAAACTCAGATTTGTTATTTCAATAATTTTATATCAGATTAAACAATATTTTTTTTATAAAATAATTGCAAAATACCAAGTTTTTTCATGACGTAACTATTTAAAAATTTTTCACGAAATTACTAAAAAAATAGAATACGAAATCCAAAATTCTTTTTCTGGGAGCTTAGGGGCTGGTCCAAAAAACGAAAGTTGACTAGGTGCTATCTTAATACATTGTTTAAAACTCTTTATTTTATCTTATGAGTTTTTTTTTATGAGAAACTTTATATAGAATGCTTTTTGTATGCATAAAATTGATATTTTACTAATTTTACGCATGTTGTTATAAATACAAACAAATAAGGCAATAACCCCTAGTTAAAGGTTAGAAAAACTCCTAACTAGGGGTTAAAACTGTATTAGCTTTTATTTCAAACAAATATGCATAAAACTGTTTAAATATTAAATTATGAAATTTAAATAAAGAGTTATATCAGATTTATCGAAGAAAAAAAACACAAAAATTAAAGCTTCATCAAGAGTTTAAACAACGTGCTAACATAGCACCTAGTCAGCACGCGTTTAGTGGACCGGCCTCTGGAAAACATCTTTAGTGGTTTGTATACACTTCCTAAATCAAATTTAGGGTCAATAAAGCCGAGAGAACTTGGAGCCAAAAATACAAAACTTAGAGCCTTAGCTGGGAAATCGGGAGCCGTGTGTTGAAAACTTGGAGCTAAAATTAAATACCCTAAAACCTATACCTAAGCTTAAACCCAAACCAATTTTTTAAAGGCTCCAAATTCCCTTTGCGGTTCTAAGTTCACAAAAAGATCCTACGGCTCCAAACTCTCTGCCTCCAAAGACCATGCATCACGATTCCGACCAAACCAACCCGTCTATCTATGACCGTACAGTAACAGTCGTACAGAAGAGGAAATTCTCAGTCGAGCCAACAGCAGACTCAGCAAACGCTCTTTGGATATTAGTGGTAAATTTTTAAAAAAAAACCCGATAATAGAATATAACGTCTTTGTTTTTTTTTAATTAAAGATGCAGTCTCTAAATGCGGTTAAAAACCCAAACCATCTCTCTTTTCACCAAAAATAACACGGGTTGCGGGTTTTTTGACTTTTAAATCACACCAACCGCTTGTTTTGCACGTGTTTCTAAGTTCGATAGCAATTGATCCCCAAAAAAGTAGGTTTTTTTGTGATCAAAGCTTCCAAATTTGGCACAGTTCTGTTCTATACAAGCTATCGAATGTAAATTTTGATGTAAAAACTTTGGTTTATGAAAATTAATTAATTATAAATTATTGTAATATTAATATATGCATTAAAATAATCTCACGTTTCAAGTTTACTGACTATTTTAATACACAAATCTGGTTCAATATGTTTTTATGCAGCTTTTTTAAATTTAGTTTTTTAACGAAGATCGAAAATTAAATAAAGACATTTTTTTCAGTATTGATTTTGTAATATCGATAAAAAATAAAATAGACCTTTTTTAGGAAAAAGGTTTTATTTATCACCCCAATTTTAGCCCGTAAGTGATGATTATATAAGGAATAGCATATTTATCTCTATAATTTGCATCGTTAGATGATGATTACATAAAAATAGCGCCTTTTCAGCAACCTAATGTCTTAAAATGTTATTCGTGGGACTGCACCTAAAAGGTATTTTTATATTTTTTACTGGAGATTAACAATCCTAAGATTTTCAAAACTGGTAAAAAATTAGTGTTTTAATAGTTTTTTTAGCGTTTTTAGCCCAAAAAACTTAAATAAACGTTCGTAATGGTTTGATTTTTTTTTCAACCAAATTTAACCTTTTTTGATTGTTATTGCGGCTCAAAGGCGGGTTTGTATCGCACCTCAGTGTAAAAGGGCTGTGGAAAACCGAAGTGCACTTTTTGCCTTTAAAAATCGCCAAGCGATCACAGTAATTTACTAGATAACCCTGGCGCCAATGTAAAAAAAGGTTAACACCAGGTTAATAAACGTTCGTGTTGCGTAAAGGTCGAAAGCTGAGTAATGTTGCCCTTACGCGGTTTGTTTCATACGAAAATAAGCTAAATATTGGCAAACGCAAAGAGATTTTGTGCAATTATTTAACACTGTCAATTATTGTAAGGTAAACCCAACGCGGCTGCAACAGTTGTTAGTTAGATTAAAAAATGCCCCCCCCCATTAGTTAATCACTCAAATCACGAGAATCTGACGTTACTTCATCGGCTAATTAGATTTGATTTAATACGGAGTATTTGTTTATATGTGTTTTTGAACTTGATTCTTTTGCTGCAATACAATTAATAACAGTGTTATAATTATGATAAATGTACTAAACACAAGACCAAGTTTAAAGTATTGCCATAGCTTAATTTTTTTAATTTGGAATTAGGCTTGCCCATGAAACGGGTTTTATCCTTTGGCGTTTGAAAATTTCCTTGTTTTTTGATCCTTTTAAATCATGGCTTTTTTGTCACAAAATTCGCCGCTTTGCGTTTGGAATAACATTCCAAAATAAGGATAAACTACTACTGACAGGTCTTTTTACACTTCTAAAATATTGTAGTAGATTTTAGCAAGGTAAACCAAACGTAGCTGCAACAGTTTGCTCACGAGACTAATTTAGACATACCCACATGACTTTCACGCGGAGAAATTTTCTCTTTCACACAAGACCAGCAATTTTTAGAAAATTCAATGCGTCTGTGCAAAATATAATTTATAAATCAAATGTTAAGGTTTCTCTTGATAGTTTTCACTGCAAAGCGTTCAGTAGTAAACCCATTGCAGAATCAGAACATAGCAAAAATTACGGTGTTTTACTTACAAAAAATTTAATATTGTGAATTAATAGTATTATATTTTAGATTCCAAATGAAGAAATTTGGACAAAATAACAAAAAACAGGAAACAAATGATGTTTTTAAATTATGTGAATGGAATTTAAAAATTATAAAAAATCTAAAAAAATTATTAAAATGAGAATTTGGTTTCATGAGGGTTCGACCTCCTCAGCTCCGTCAAAGTGACTACGCCTTAACTGATTGCGCCACGTCACCAAAAATGTTATTTTTAACTCAAATAAACCAATGGTTACCATTTTTTACAACCCACAATGTACCCCCAAAAATTTTTAAGGGATACATTGTGGGTTGTAAAAATGATAACCATTGGTTGATTTGAGTTAAAAATAATATTTTTGACATCAGCGTGTCGAGAGCTTTAATATGAGTATAAACACGACGGTATTTAATAAAATTTATAAAAATGACACCTAAAAATTTTTGGGGGTAAATTATGGGTTTTAAAAATGGTAACCATTGTGTGAATCGAGTTAAAACTAATTTTTTGACACCAGCGTGTCGAGAGCTTTGATATGAGTACAAACATGACGGTATTATAATAAAATCACCTCTTAAGAATTTTAGGTACACTGATTGGTGCAAAAATTGGGTAAACACTAAACAAAATTTAATAAACTATATACTTTTAAATTCAGTGCGTCGAGAACTTTCATATGAGTATAAACACGAAGCTTAAAATAAAAAAAATTGACAAAAGTACAATTTTTCACAATTGGGTGTATTTGGGGGTATGTAACTGGGTAACCATTAAAAAGTTTAACCTAAAATTAATATTTTTGCAATCAGCCCGCATAAAGCTTTTGAAATAATAAAAACAAAAAAAATCACCCCTTACTAATTTTGGGGGTACAAAGGGGTCTGTATTATGGTTACCCGACTTTTTGGAACAAATTTTTTATACTTTTGAAACCAGCACGCCGAGAGCTTTAAAATGATAAATTACTCGCCTTTGTAGAGGGGCTGTGTCAAAAATTGAAATTTTTAAAAGTCACCCATCGCAGTGCCTTAAAACATAAATTTTTTTGACTGTCACCAAAATATAAAGCATAAAATTTCGCATAAATCCCCCGGGTCTCAAACCTGTGGCTCAAACAGTTTTTGAGCATTATGCCAAAGTATGCACTTGCTGCCCCCCCATACAAAGAATTTTTGCAAAAATCGTGAAATTGACTAAATTTAAACCCGCGGGGTACCCGACCCAGGTTAGTTACCCCTAACAAATTATATATTTTTAAGCTCAGGAAAGTATGGGCAATCTGCACAAAAATTTTCAGACGTAAGGATTCATATGGTAAAAAGTTAGAAATTTAGCTGAAAAAATTGCCCCTAAATTTGGGGTGTTGTGGGACTAACCCTCCAAAATTTTTGAAAAAAACTTTTCTTTCAGGAGGTAGTCAAAAGTTTAAGGACCTTAACTTGAGATAGTGGCATATTGATCACGGCGGGTTCAAAAGTTATAAGAGCTGAAACGAAATTTTTTTTGTCACAATTTTTCCAGTATCGCTGAAAAAGTAGCGAGAATAGTTTTAATTTTAATTCCCTTTAGGTCTGGCTTCGATAGCTGCCGGCGAAAATTCGGACGACAAGTCTAAGAAGTCTTTAGGTTTGGACAGCAACAACAACGACAGGGACTCCGAAAAGGTGGACTCCGATCACTCCGACCGCGGCAGGGACCCGACACCTTCGGCCAAATCCCCAAAAAACCAGCCGAAAAAGAAAAAAATTAAGGGCAGAAAGGCGTCCAAAAAACGCGGTGCTCGCGATATCAAGCGGGAATCCATACATCCGGCCAGACGCGACAGTTTCCCAGGTAATACGTTTTTCAAAAACTTTTTTTGAACGTTGTTTAGTGTTAAAGGCATCATAAATCAGCTAACGAAAACTTAGAATTACGAAAAGAAGCTAACTGAATCGCCTTCACCAAACGAACGCTGAGTAGAAATTGATAACTTCTATGGTTTTTTTTTTGAAAAAGTCTAAAATTTTCATCTTTTACGACGCCAAGAAGTACAATCCAATTCACATCCCAGTTTTGGCTCTTCATGGATTCACCTTATTTCGTCAAAGTAGATTTTGCTGTGTAAACTGTTCGCGTGTTATAAAATCAACAACTGAGCAATATGCTAACCTAATAGTTTTAAAAAAAATTTAAAGTCCACCATAAGATATATAAAATAGTTTATAAATCTACTGACAGGTATATTTAGACATACAGTTATTGGGTTCCGGAATACCCAACTGAAACCTCTACCCAAGCAAAAACAAAAACTTAGGCCAAATATTTACATAAGCGTGTCTCTGAATTAGTGTAATTATTCCTAAATATTATATGCGTTGAACAGTGGTTCACACAACACTGTGATTTAAATAATACAAAAACGAAATGGTTTTAATAACGTTAGGGCAACGACAATTGATTGTGACACAAAAAAGCGTATCGTTATTATGTTTGTGCTGATTTACATTCCGTAAATGAAGCAGAATATTAATAATAGCTTTAGTAGGCGTAGCACAAAGTTTATTTTATATTTCTCACAATATTATTTTACGTCAGGATTTTAGGGCCCTCAAAATGTCATATAGTATTCGTGATCACGTTATGTATGTTTTGCTCTGTGGGAATGGTTGTGGGAGGAGCTGTGAGAATCTGTTTTAGCCAATTAGCGCTTGGAAAAAAATTGGATCTCCAATGGGTGAAAGATCTCTTTTTTTTCCAAGCCCTAATTGGCTAAAAACAATTCTATAAGATCATAATTCTGTGAAGGTCTTTAACACTGAACAATTTCCTTAAATGGGAGGGTTTTGACTATCGTGTTCGTCAATAAACATTAAAATCACTGTTTTGTATAGTATATACGACAGCACAGTTAGTATGGAGTGATCGGCCTTACGTATCATGCTTTAAGTGAAACCAAAATATAAATAAGTATAATAATTAGTTAATTAATTTGCGCTTTTTTAGACGGTTACGAAAGCGATATTAGCGGTAGTAAAACGGACGATGAATACGGTGATTTGGGATATATTTCGGACCCCGAAATCTACAGACAATACCAGAAAAAAATCCGGGATGCCTCTCCATCAAAACGTATGTTTTTCACGTAAACATAAATAAAAACAATAATTTATAAAATGTTATCACTGAAGAGTTACTTATTGCTAAAAATATATTAGCTCGTGAAAAAAGCAGTCAAAATTGAGTGATTATGTAGTTTTAAAACGACTAACCACGTGTCACAACTCCCCTTGTGTTAATGTTTCAGAAATATGAGCGGTAATGTAACACTGTCGAGCGATGGTGTAACGCAGCACGTTAGTCAATGAGGTACTGAGGCTGGAGATTACAGGTTCAAATCCTGTATCGCTCATTTTTCAGCCAAAAAGCTAAAAACAGCAAATTGTTTCGAAATCTTTCTTCCAAAAACTCGATTTATTCGGCCTCATATTTCTGGACGTTACACACGTCATTTTAAACATGGCTAGAACTTTGTGAACTCATATGCTAAACAGGGACATTGTTTAACCCTTTGCGATTTTCGAAGCCAAGAAGTGCGTTTAAAAATCGCGGACAGATGGTCACGCCAGTGCTGATCATTATTAAACTACCGCATACTGCCCGCTTCCAGCCGCCTTTTTACAATGAGACGTGAGACGGGATACCCACTCCACGTCTGAGTCCCAATAGCAATTACAAAGGGTTAAGGCTGGTTCATACTTATGACAAAACGTCCTTGTCCTTTGGACTTTGTCCAAAGGACGTTTTGACATAAGTATGAACCAGCCTTTAGTTATCATAAAACGACGCTTGATGTTTTACTTGTTCTTTATGCGACTTCATCTTTCGCTTATGTGAAATGAAAAAATTTAGATAATTTTATTTTTTGTCGGAGCACTAAAAATGTCTTTCCACCAGAAGAAAATTTTCATATTTTTTTGCAACTCAGACCTATGAATGGAGGTGAGATAAAACTGACTGTTTTTGGACACAGAAAGAAAAATACCCGCACAGGGATTCGAACCCGAGTCTCGTTTTTTCGAATTACATAGGCCTGTGTTTCTTACGCGTTACCACTGCACCACGTGGGCTCTTATACTCACGAGAAATTATGAATCATCGCGTCAGGAAAGGGCGTTTCATCACATATTGCTCAGATACATTTATTACCCTAACTTCTAACTACCTCTTATTTAGGGAGCGTTCTATTGGCCCTAATTAATTCACTGATTAGGACTCCAAAAAAGAACCACATAAATCTCTAGAATTAAAATTACTCCATCAAATTATTAGCTTTTATTAAAAATGAATAAATAAAAGTCTCTTAGTTTTAAATTCTCGATTCTTTCCATTAAAGTTTAAAAAGTCACAATTGTTTAAATATATACAACGGAACAGTGTTTTTTTAAAAATTGATTTTCTAAGATGTGTCCTAATTAGGGCTATTGTAGCTCTAATTAGGGGGCGCCCTAGTTATAGCATTAATGATGTCTGAACAATATACGAAGTCCAATATTTTTTCTATGCTTTTATGTTTATATTTTTTATAATAATAACAGTAACTCCTCCGTAAATTTGACGCATTATTTTCCACTTTTTTAGCCAAAAAGCGGGTGAAGAAAAAACGTCGTAAAAAGCGGAAAGGCAGAAAACGGCTGAACGGATGGGCGCCGCGAAACTCCTTTCCAGCCTCCTTTCGAATTAAACAGGTGGAAGTGGTCAAACCGGAACCGGAGGCCAAACCCCCGAGGGTTGCCGGCGGGACCCACCGAAAAGGCCAACCGCCGCGCCCGTGGAAAGTTTGGAACGATCCGGTGAAAACCGTACCGAACTGGAAGAGCGACTTCCCGCCGGACCCCAGCGACTGGTGAATTGCGATCATCGCCCGGTTGAATAAGTGCCAATTCATTGGAGAAAGTACTAAATACTCTCATTGCTTCTTGAAAAACGCAACTTATTACCTAAATATTGCGGGTTTAACAGAAATAAATGTAATTAAAAAAGTTTTAAAACTGATATTAAAATGCAAGCTTAAAACTGCTACATTTAAAACTTTAATAATAATCGATTGAAATAAATGATCACGGATAACAGAAGAAACTTAAAAACTTAAAAATTTAAAATTATTATAAAATTTGTTAATTAAAATTAGGAATACAGAGTTACCTTTTTTGTCTAGTTACCTTTTTTGTCTTGTTTTTTGTCAACAATCTTTATAATTTTATTCCCAGCTTACATATAAATCTAACGATTCCAGATATTAAAAAAAAAATTCTAAACAAGGCTTTTTGAGCGTTCTGTATATGAGTGATTTCCCTTCGATACGAATATTAAAAGAACTTACTTTTAGGTTCATTTTAACTTTTTAGCTTCAATTGTAAGGTTTAATTAAGTATTGTGATACGATGAGCTATTAGCAAACTTTTGAAGGACAAAAGTTGCATGCATTTTTTTTAATAATTGCTTGTTTTTGTGAGTAAGTTATTTTATGTAAGTGTTGATTGTGTTTAATATAATGTATAAAAAATAAATATTCATTAAAATATTATTAAAGTCAGGTTATTTTTGTATCATGATAGCCATGGATAATTCCAGATCGATAGGTGGAAATTTAGCCCCATGTCAATAATAATAATGATAATAATAATAATAATAATAATAATAATAATAATAATAATAATAATAATAATAATAATAATAATAATAATAATAATAATAATAATAATAATAATAATAATAATAATAATAATAATAATAATAATAATAATAATAATAATAATAATAATAATAATAATAATAATAATAATAATAATAATAATAATAATAATAATAATAATAATAATAATAATAATAATAATAATAATAATAATAATAATATTATTAATAATAATAATAATAATAATAATAATAATAATAATAATAATAATAATAATAATAATAATAATAATAATAATAATAATAATAATAATAATAATAATAATAATAATAATAATAATAATAATAATAATAATAATAATAATAATAATAATAATAATAATAATAAATCTCCTAAAACGTTTTGGAAAATATATCTCAGCAACGGAATGCCTGATTAAGTTATGTCGGCGTGTTGCTTTTGTTTCAGATTAATTCTTTTTTTATAAAAAATTTAGAAAAGTTAACTTGTCATAAAAAGTATCAACAAATAAAGCAAGAAAACACGAGTGAGTCATATGATTAAATAAAAAATCTGGTCACTTTTGAAAAAACGAAATCGTTTCTTTTTTACACGTATACAATTATGTTTGTTTTTAAAAAGTGATGATTTCGTAATTGCCAAAATTATCTTAAAATCTTCATTTTTGAACTATTTTGGTCAATAATATACCATTTAAAACATATGTCACATGTAAATCGCCCTTTTTCCCACTCTTTTTTGTGGAGCATTCACGAAGGCAAATATCTAATCGTCCCGAATAACAAACGGACTTGTTTGTTACAATTAAAAAACAAGCACGTCTGCTTCGTAAAAGTCCCGCTAGACGTCGCTAAGTTCGCGTTAAACGCTCGCTTGAAACCGGTTCGAATTAGAATTTGAAAAAAACAGGCGGCCGCCGGTGGCGGAGGAATTTCTGGTCGTTGAGTATAACAGAATGAGTCAGAAATCGTATAAAATAAACGCGCCTGTGACTGTTTTTAAATTTCACACGGCAGTGTGTATAACTCACAAAATGATTAACAGTCACGTGTAGTTTATAATGACTATGACTTATTTTGCTTTAGTGGGAATAATATTGTGTAATGCAAGCGTCCGCCGATTCGTCATTTCGCCCGATAAAGCGGCTGAGGAAAAAATTCCAGAACCTCCTATGCCCCCGTATATTGTTCCCCGATTGTCGAACTCCAGGTGTTTACGCCCGGATTTTTGCGAATGTGCATTTTTTTTTATTATTAAGCTTTCTGTTGAGTTGTTTTTTCTTTCTTTTGACGGGAAAAGATCGTTAGAGTTTTTTGTTTTGAATAAAAAAAAGTCGAAACTGCGGCATTTAAGAGGTAGATACGAATTGATTTTTATCAGTTTTTGATTAAATGCTTTGGAGTACTTTGATTACTTGAACACATAAACTTTTTATTTTGTAAGTTTATGTTTAGTAAATGTAGACTGCGGCGCATATATAAGTTGTAAGTTTGAGAATATTCAAAGTATTGGACTTTGGGGAAGTGAGCCCGATGTGGGTTTCCACTTTTTCTGACTATTAACGCGAAAAGGGACGTCTTCAACTTGAAACACGTGTTGACTTTCTTTTTCTTGTTTGAGTCGCTCCAACCATTCTTAATTTTTTACACTGAGACGCGAGGCGAGATTTACATTTTGCTTTTAAGGCGCAATAATAAACGGAAAGGGTTAAAAATTCGTACTTTGATGAATGTTTTTCGAGATTCCTAGACCTTCCTGTCTGACCACAGCCAATTTTTAGACCCCTTTATTTCATTAAACAAAACTTTGCTTTGTATTTTTCTTATTTTGAAATTTCCTCCTTTAATCTTACGCATGTGATACTGCGATTTCAAATTTGCGTTTCTTGATTTTTTAATTAGAAAACCGCGCAAAAATACTGAATGTACTAATACAGAACTAAACATCATACTGAACGGCCAATCACTGCGCGCAAACCATACTCATGCAAAATAACCCACATCTTATGCAAATTATTTATTACGTGATATTCCAGAATTGGTGGTAAAAAAAGTTTTTCCCGATACCAAAGTGCGCGCGTGCAAATCCCACGCGTCCAACCTTCCAAACCCAGCTGATTTTTTTTACTTGCGCTATTTTTTCCCGGAATATATTTCGGCTTTTCCTCCCAAATCTCATTAGCATGTCAGCGCCCGCTGGAATGTCATTCGCTTGTTTCTGGGCCTCCCCTGTGTGTGCGCGGGAGCCGCAACCGAAAAGAGACTTTATTCCATTCTTCCCTCCCAAAGTCGGCTGCCGAGAGGCTTTTTTTTCGCAGGGGGAAAATTCGTTAATTTTTTTTTCGGAGGCTATTTTTGCGTGCGAACGAATTGCCCTTTTAAGCCGCTGATTATTACGCGCATCTACGTAATCACCCGGCTGATTAAGGTGGATGCGCGGAGAGGAAACGGGGCTTCGGCGCGGCCGGAAGATTAATAAAACCGCTTGAAACATTAACGAACAGGGAGTTAAAAGGCCGTCGTAATCGCTGCTGAATGTTTTTTTTTTATTAGGATAAGTTTTATAATTAGCTGTTCGACGAGTGACGATTAGTGTAATGCTCGCGAATAGTTTTTAAACGTATTTCTTACTAGTTATGCTGGTTATGATTACAATTCTACTTTTAATTACAATTCCACTTTTCGGTATCATGCTCCGTAGCTCGGGCTATTTATAATCGATGAATCTTTGAAGCTCCGGAGCTCCTTATATGAGCATTCCTAAGATTATTTAACCCTAAAATATAGTTTATTTCATTTTTAACTTAAGTAGGTAATAGTGATGTTGCTTACCTTTATTATCATGCTCTGGAGCTCCAGCCATTTAAAGCAGAGGAAGCTCCGGATCTCCGGAGTTTCCCCCAAATGAGCGATTTTAAGCTTATTCAAGCTTCAAATACATTTAAGTTACTTTATCTACAATTTTAGGACTATTTCTAGCGTTTTAACTAAGTTTTTTTTAAAATTTAATTCACAAAAAATTTTCACAGAATAATCTATGACATGACTTTTTAATTATTTATAAAATTAGAACAAAAATAGGGCGGATTTCCGCTCCGGAGCTCCGGAGCTCGGAGCTTCGCTCCGGGGAACATCACTAATAGGTAATTTTAAGCTTGTATATTCTTCATTTATGTTACAGTAATCATTTTTCGCATTTTCAAGACTATTTTTATTGTTTTTAATAAGTTTTGGAGAAAAAAATAGTTTACTAACGAATTTTGACAAAAAGTCATAAATTGCATTATTCTTAAATTATTTATAAAATTAGCACGATAATAGAATGTGGAGCCCCCGAGCTGCGTAAATCGTTCTTGAGCTACGAAAAATAGAGCTCCACTCCCGAGTTCCGAAAAGCGGAGCAACCCTTGTGTTCTGGAGTTCAGAGCTACGGGGAAAAGAAATATTGGGATTTTAATTAAAATGTTGGCTCACTGTTCAATTTAAACCAACCGCGCGAGTTTTTTTGACGTCAACGATTACATTGTATAATTACGTAGCTTGTCCAATTCCAAATCGCGAATGCGCAAAACAAAGCGTAAAAGTTTGCTAAAAATTTATGATTATATTTCAGGAAATAGACATAGGGTTTACCTGCGTGACATCGTCATTAGCATAAACGCGCGGGTATTTTTAAATTGGTGCATCGTGGAAATATTTTTCTCTCCTGGATTTAACCAGTTTACGGTTGTTGGCCGGGGGGTTTTAACGGCTGGCGTCGGGGCGAAAATCATTATTTCATTTCCCTCCGTTTTGGCCCGCTGTGAAACCTTTCTTTGACTTGAAAAAAAAAATTTGCAACGTATTCTTGCCGGAAATATTCACAAATACCAGTTGCCACCAGTTTTCTTATATAGTTTTATTGCTTTCGTACAAGTTTAAATAATTAGTGCTTACATTTATTTACTATGTAAATTCCTTTTTCTCATTTTTTTTATATATTGAAAAAATTGCTAAAACTTTGACTTACATTTATGCTTGTAGTAAGTTCTAGCGGAAATTGTTTTAATACTTTCTCCCACTTTATTTTAGTCATTAGCTTCGCCAGCAGCAGGTGAACCTCAAATTATTTCTATTTTTTTCTCGACTATATAACTTTTGTTTGCCACTTTTTTAATCAAATTTAAACGTTTTTTTTTAAATTTAGTTAGATTTTAATTTTAAAACTTTTAAGAGCTATTAAAATATATAGATTTTTTTCAGAATAATTTAGTAATACCGGTATTATTTTGAAAAAAAATTTGAAGAGTATATTTAAAACAAAAAATAAGTTGATTAAGTGGAGTAAAAAATGTATTTATTCATTCCAGTGTTCGCTGTGCAAGTTTTAACGTGACACAAAATCTAAATAGTGTACGAGCACTTAAGATGTTAGCATACCCATTTGCACACTTTCATTTTATACCTATGCAGAAAGTTTTATATTTCTTAAATCTTGACAAATAAATACCGGTTCACATCGGACTGACAGGTGATAGGGGACGCACTGCGCACACCCTGACGCAATGTGTGGTGATAGGGGACCCACAACGCAGCGACAATGACGGATTAATGATGTAAACGCGTTCACTATCAACTATCCACTGCCACTCCGGTGTGAACCGGCCTTAAGGGTTTTTACAAAAATTACAAATAAGCGAAACAAATAAAAGGTTAGATTAAATTAGTAATACACCTTTTCTTATTGATAGGGTAACTGACTGAAATTCGACCAACCTTAATTTCGGCCACCGGCTGTTATTTTTGTTCTGCGCATAATTATGAATGAACTGCCTATGGTTATATAGATGACATGACGATCCATCCAATTATATCCCGTTTATTTTTAATTTTACGCATGGCAAAAATAGCAGCCGGTGGCCGAAATTAAGACATGGCCTATTTTAAGGCAGTTACCTTACATTAATTGTTTATTTAAATGAGGTGTTGTATTATTCTATAGTAGTAAATTCTATTATTTTAGTGTTCAAATATAACCCAATCTTACCACGGTGTATAATCACGGTGTAAAATATTTATTTTTTATTTAAAAGTAATATAGACAGATTTAACAGTAGAGTTTCCAAAATAACAAACACAATAAAAAATTATAGTATGTGGGTCATTTTAAATGTTTAAGGTCATTGGCTCCAGTTATAATTTGAATAATATATATTAATAGCAAACGGCGTTGCAAAATAATAAGAATTTAAATAAAAAAACAATTTAAAAATATTCTTCTTTGATAATTTTCTGGTTCAACAGAGCGGTAAAGGAAAAAGCTAACAAAATTAGCCTAAAGCATCCCAAAGGGACTATTAGTCGATTCTTCAATCCCTGAGTATAGTTGTTTGCCAAGTGAAATCCCGGCCTATTCTGCGTGCATATAAATTTTTGGCCCGTCTTCTTAATACTTTATCTCGTTTGAAATCATTTAAACTCGTATTTAGTCATCTTATTCCGGCTAAGAACGGAGTATCAAATTGACTTTTCCGCTATTCGTTTATGTAAAAGTTAAAGCGTCTTTTCATTTGTGTTTCACGCAGAATTTTTTTATTAATTTCATTCGTATTTTTGTTGTGTTTATAGGCATAATTGAATAACAATGATGATTTTATAGACTAGTTCTGAACAAGCGTCTTTTATTATACGAGAGAGAGTACAAAAAAAAATAAAATTTGAAAAAATCGCAATTTTCTTATTTTCTTTAGTTTAAACCTACACTTAATTAAAATTGCTACACAATGATATGTTTTATGATGTTGAAGTGCTTTAATATATCAGTTTCTGCTAAATAAAGTTTGGTTTTTTTTATTAAGCATCACGATAGTTAGAAATCATTACTAAAAAAGTATTTTCGTAAACAATGATTTTGAATTAGCAGAAATAAAATTAAAATTTGTGTTTTGAAGCTAATTTCAAACCTACATAGGTTTTTTTAATGTTCTGGGGTCGCATTCTGACGCAACACTTGCATTTATCCCGATAAATCCATTCCAATAAAAATAAAAAATATATAAAAATATATATATATATATATATATATATATATATATATATATATATATATATATATTGTAAAGTAATAAAACTGCCGCATATGGGAGAGAAAATGATAGCAAAGTTTTTTTAAAATTTTTTTCTCGCGCCGCAAACCACCTTGCGCAAAATTAAAATTTCCATCAATGCGGGTATTTTATTTTTTATTAAATTAATCCTACGGGAGAAAATATTTACCCACCTCTCGAGTTGGATAAATTTTTATCCTTAAAACAATAGAAAAAAATTTACTCCGATTTTAACCTGGTAAAATTGATTTTTTACTCACATCGTTAAGCACGTAAAAAAAGTTATCCCGGGATAACTTTTAACCGCGCGTCAGAATGCGACTCCTAGGCGCTGTTTCATAAAAGTTCCCAACATGCTGTTTTTTTGTTGAAGTCCATTTCTTTTTTGTAAAAAGCTACAAAGAAATGAAAATGCAATAGACTTTTGGAAAAACTTATAAAAAACCAAAAATTTGCATAAATATTAATTGCAAAAATCCCTATGCTTTATCATAGGATTTCATTTCTTTGTAAATATTTACAAAGAATCAAATGTTAGTAACATTTATGAAACAGCGCACTGGTTACAAAACTATTCAAAATTTAAAAATTAGTTTTAAAAAATCCATTTCAAACTTTTAAATTAACCAGTTTCTGTAATTGAAACATTAAAAACGTGGGAACCAAGCGCGGCAACAGCGCCATACCTACAAAGCGGCGAAAAACTAAAAATATCCAAAAAATGTTTTTTTTGTAATATTAAGAACTATTTTAAAAAAATTTAAAGGTATGTAAGTCGAGATTTTGAACTAATAAATATTTGAAATATTTAAAACCGTAAATTGAATTATTCGCTCGCTGTTTCTAAGTTTTTCCCCTACATATGATTGGCACTATAGGTAAAATACTCGTAGCTGAAAATGTAGGCGTGGTTTAATTTTCACCTTTTTAAACAAAAACAAACATCTTTTTACCTGTTTTTATTGAAAACTTAAAAAAATCATTGCTAATATAAGATTATTTTATATGAATTGGTTTTCAGTATAAAAAAGTCTATTGTATATGTATGCATTTTGTAATCAATGCTTGTATTTTTGTTTAAATTTTTTTTTATACGTTTAAAATCGATTTTGGTTAAAATTATTTGGTGGCAAGTTGACATTTAACATAGGCGTGAAATACTTGCTACCGTCTATTAAACGGCGCAGTGTAAAGTGAGTCATTTCAACTTGTTTCCGTTCAGTGGTCCTCACGCGCAGAAGAGAGCATGCATGCGTACTGTAAGGACTCGCGAAACTGCGCAATTGCGAACTCATTTCAGATTTTTACAACCTCAAGTAAAGTTGGAAGCGTGCCCATACATGATTTTTGCTACCACTACGCTGATTAGTCGATTTGAAAGACGAAAAACAATTCTGAGCGATTATTGAAGTTAACAAAAAGGCGAGAGTCGCAGCTACGAGGATTTTACCTATAGTGGTCATTGTACCGTCTTCCTACACTAAAAAAACCTTATTCAGATCTAGTCTATAATAGTACGACACGTAAAATACGTAAAAAATAAATACTTAAAAAATATACCCTCTCCCAATACGTAAAAAGTCTAGTACCACTTCGTGACAGTTAGGATTTACCAAAACTTTTTTATAAAAATAAAATGCACTGAAAAATTCTTTAATTGAGTATATTCCACCAAAGAAAATATTCATTTGTATGCTAGCTGTATTAGATTGGAGTCTCAGCTATACACTGATAAGTTTTTTGTAAACGCTGATTTTTTATTATTGTAAAAAAATATAGTTTGTCTTAAGATAATGTCGATTTTTATATAATGTAAACTACTGAATAAATTATATGACAGATCACATTATATCCTATACTTGCTTCTTGCTGTACGTTATTATTCGATTTGTAATAATTTGTTGTAAATAGCGGGTCTATCACGTTTTTATTTCTGAATAGATGTTTTTTATTTATATTTTTTGTCGATTTTTGTCGAGAGCTGTTTAGCTTTATAATTAAAAGAGCGTCTGTTCGATTTCCAACTATATTACCATCCAGACTCGCAGTTAATATTATAATTGGGAGTTTCAAAACCTAATGTCGCTTTGTCAATCAGACTTAGTCGATTTTTTTTTGCTTATTTCGAAATTAATTTAAAAAATCTGTTAAAAAATAATGAAATAGATTTGTCGCCAGACGTATGTCAATTACTGAGTCAGCACAGTGGATAGACATTTTTCGATAGCGAAAAGAAAAATATATAACTTAAATAATATAAAGGAAAAATTTAAGTTCATAACTGATATGTATATTTCTATAAAACGCCATTTAAAATTTTAATTAAAGCACGCCTTAGATAAGTCATTATGCCCCCAGCAACGGCGTTCCAAAATTGGATCCTTTAATTGTCTAAATTAAACCATACAGCTTAAAAACAGAACTTTAATTAAAGCACTTTGGCCCCAATTGGGGCGCTAAGTTTGACATTTGCATATTTTTTCCTACCATTATGTTATATATTTTTCGCGAATTAACCTTACCTGTTATTTCTTTAATAAGACTGAGTTACCAAGTGCACTTTTTGCTGTCCGGACTTCTCTCCGCAAAATTGTTTGTCAGACGGTTACTGGGAAACAAGAAAAGCAAACAAACAATCTGTAAACCGACTGTACACAAGGGAAGTATAGAAAAAGGTCAAAAGTAGCAAATTTGTAAGAACATGCCCTTAAATAAAAATTTATTATGATAAAATTTAGATTTATTTTGGGGCTTTTACTTAAGTTTTTATATGAGGAAACTACAGTGCAGTTTATTTTCCATAATTTTAGTTTGTTCTTGAGGTTTATTACGTATGATACATTTTGAATTTAATCGGATATGCTTCAGGATTGCGCAAATAAATGTACCTGGCAACTAATGTTTCTGATTAATCTTTCCTGGCTGTTGTCGCTTCTTAGAGTTAGGGCTGGTTTATACTTATGACAAAACGTCCTTTGGACAAAGTCCAAAGGACAATTTTATAAAAACCAAAACGTCGTTTGGACAAGCCAAAACGTCCTTTGGACTTTTGCCTTTGGACGAAGTATGAACGCTACTTACAATTTGTCTTTTGGACTAAGTCCAAAGGACAAAATCCGAAGGGAAAAGTCCAAAGGACAAAAGTATGAATACGTTGTCCTTTGGATTTTGTCCTTTGGACTTTTCCCTTTGGACTTTTCCCTTTGGACTTTTGTCCAAAGGACGTTTTGTCATAAGTATGAACCAGCCCTTAAGTGAACAGACTTCGGTGCATATTGCGTCTGGCGTCTGGCAATAAGGAACAAGACGAGTATACAAAAGTGAAGGCTCAAAATGTTTAGTATTTTTTAGTACTATTAATAGTTTTAACGCTGTCCTCACCTTTGTTTCAGACATCATAATTAGATTTTAAATGTTTCTGTTATGATGGTTAGTTAACCTTTCTAAACGTAATATTTTAATTGCTGTGAAAAATGAATAATTTTCGAAAACAGTTTAAAACTTGCAGCTATAAGTAATTTTTACTGCTAACAAAATTGATTTCTACTAGAATATTTTCCCATCTGTAAAAATGAGAATTCATAAATATCACGCGTAAAAAAATAAAGTTTGGAAACGTTCGTAACTGTTGACTTCCACTATTTATTATGTTAGAAAACCGCGTAATAAAATAGATCACTGAACATGTCCATGCTACGGGCAGCCCATTCTACATGCAAATTAAACGACGCCATATGCAAATTATTTACTTCGTAGGATTCATCAATTGGCAAACGAGATATAAAACACAGCGGCGCCCAAATAATACGCTAGTCATCTATTAGGTAAGCATTTTGTCGTTACTCTGACACAAAAAGTCCAATCATTATAAAATCAACGTGACTCTGACTTATTTTGTTTAAGTTATTTGTGTGTTAAGTTATAAAAAAAATCACAGTTAAAAGTATTTTATGACTTTTTTGACTCATTGTGTCAGAGTAAGAACGATTTGTTTCTAATAAACACGTAAGAACATGCTACAAATTTGCGTACAACTTTGAGCATTCAAATAAAAAACTTTTACTGCGTATTTGATGTTATTTAACTGCCAGAAAATACTAAAAATCTAACTTTTATAGCTTGCGATTTCTTTAGCAAATTTATAGATGGTTAATAATTAAAACAGAAGTTTTGCCTTTTCTAAACAGATTAAAGCATTAAATCGAATAAAATTTTCTATTTATTTATTTATCATCGTGTTTTCTCGGTTTAATAGTTCCGCACTGCAAATTGTTTCAGACAGAGACGGCATAATGAGTTTATTCTAGGGCAAAACTACCGTTAATGTGAATCGTTTTAAAGTTAACGAAATTACAATGAACTTTTATAGCAAACTGAGTCGCCTAGTTTCTGGGTGGAACTCGTTATGGTTTTGTATCATATATGAAGTTCTTAAAAAAACTCACATCGCCGTGAATTTATTAAGAACTGTGATTGTTTTTTCTTTAGAATCGACAATATTATTTTTTTTTTTTGTTTTGTGTTGTTGTGTTTGTTGTTTGGTTTTTTTGTTTTGTTTTTTTTTTTTTTCTTGTTTGGTTTTTTTTTGCGTCTTTATTGTGTTTGTTTTTTTTTTCCGTTTGGTTTTGTTTGTTTTGTGGTGTTTGTTGTTTTTTTTTTTTCTTTGTTTTTTTTTTTTTTGTTTCTGTGTTGTTTGTCATTTCCAACAAGCTGATTTGAGGTTTATTAAATGAAAATTAGAAAATTAAGCTAAGACGCCTCCCATGCGTCCGGAGGATTAGCGGTAATAATAAATTTACTCTCCCTATACTACGCCGCTTATATAACAGAGCAATCTTTTATTTTCCACAAAACGGCTTCCTCGACATTGCCAACTAAATTACTATAGTTGTTTCTGATTTATGGGATGCCATAAAAGCTAAGATTTACTACTTTCTCTATAATAAAACAGTGATAGCAAGAGATTTTCAGTAAATATTACTAATCATTCTTTTTCCTAAATATCATGGTCCGGAGCTCCGGTCATTTAAGGTGAAAGGAATTTTAAAGCATTGCCCTTTCAAGTAATCTTAAGTATTCTAAAACTCTCAGTTATAATTAGTTATAAGTTATATTTAGAACTATTTTTGACGTTTTTATATAAGTTTTAAAAAAATTAATTTATGAAACAATTTTAAAAAAATAATCCTTTATTATTTATTTAATAAATTAGTGCAAAAATGGGCTTGAGCTCCAGAAGTCGCAGTTTAAGCTCTCCTAAGCTCCGAGCAACATCAGTGGTAATTATGAAGAATAACGACGGAAATTCGAATGCACAGAATATCCTGCAGAGGATTTAACATGTCAAAGGAGGCGGGATAAAATCGGTTTTTTAAAAAACCCAAAAATTTTTTATGAAAAGCAATTTTTTAAACAAAAACCATATTATAAAGTGATAAATTATAATAGAAAATTGAATGCACTGAATAAACTGAATAATAATTCATAAATCCATCAACAAAATTTACATTTCCTTTCAATTTAGCTTCAAAATTTTATCTTTAATTTCTAACTTTTTTACAGTAAAATTTAAAAAAAAAACAAAATGGGAAAAAATGATTGTTTTATCGTTGCGTTCATTAATTATTATTAAGTTTATTTTGTGGTGCATTGAGCGTTTGTATTATGGTTTGCCCTTTTATGTGTTTCTTGTTTTAAAATTGTTTTTCGTAAAAAATTATGGGGCATTTTTAATGCTGTATTTTATTCCGCCTACTTTTTAATAATATCATTATGCAAAATCTTCTTCAAGACTTTTCTTTACATTCAAATTTCTGCCACAATTTTTCCATGGGAGCGGTTTAACACATATGCGTCAACGTGCACCGTGAAAGTTAAACTTTCTAAATTGTATAATAAAAGAGTAATTTTAAAAGATTTTCAGTAGATTTTGGTCAAATTTGCCAAAAATAAAACTCGCGCCATAAAAGCCAAATTTCCTGCAGTCTGTAATAAAACAGTGATTGTAAAAAATTTTTAATAATTTCTAGTCAACTATGCCCGTCGCGACTATTTGCGCGCGCTATAAGTCTTTATTTCTTTTTTTCGGATGATACAATAAGAAAATGTCGACATTATTACGCATTATTCACGCGGTAAACGCGTTATTACGAAGGTGACTAAGGTCGTAGCCTAAATTACTTTCTGATTTGAAAGATTTTAAATTTACCCACTTGCTCAAATTATTCTGCTTCGCCCAGTTAAATTGTTTTCGACTCGGATGTTAATAACGCTAGATGTTCCAACTTTAGGCTCTGCGTATAATATTATACACTTTCAACGCCTGATTACTGACGTCTTTATTTGTTTTTTGGGATTTTTTTGACGTCAAATAAAAAAAATTCATCTTGGCTGGTGGAAGACTCCGCGCTTTATGGCACTAGTGTATTTATGCCTAAGTCGTGCGTGTTTTTTTGTTTTTAGTGAAATTATATAATTCTGTTTGTGTAATTAAGTGATCTTCCTGTTCTGGAACTCCCGCCATTTAAAATGGAGAAGCTCCGGAGCTCCATATTTAAATGAGCGATTAAGCTTATTTAAACTTAAAATATATTTTAGATTATTTTATCATTATCATTTTAGGTTGTTTTTTTAAATAAATTTACAAAAATATTTGACAAAACAATCTTTGACATTACATTTAATTTTTTATAAAAAGATAGTACAGAACAATGCGCAGCTTTAAAGCTAAAGAGCTCATGCTTAAGCTAAACTTTGGGGATTGCTCCGGAGTTCCGAAAAGCGCCGATCCGCTCTAGACCTTAAATTTACGGGGAACATCAGTATTTTATGTTGGTTTAAAGTTTATTGGTGGTTTATTGTCTAAATTTTATGAGATAAATTTTCCATTTTCCAAATGTAAAATATATCTAAAAAGTTCATTCATTTATAATAGACATGGTTTTTTTCATAATTATACCAAAACTAGATTTAGGGGTAATTGGATCTAAGGGCACTTGAGCTGGAACTTTTAGTCGAAAATAGGGAACTTGAAGCTGGAAGTAAAAAACTTGAAGCCGAAAGTGTGAACTCGCTAAAATCTATCGTCAGCTTAAATCGGTAATTAAAAACTGTTTTTTTTATATTTTCGGCTCTAAGTTCCCATTATTCGCGGCTCCAAGCTTCCAAATTCCGATGGCTCCAAAGATCCCGTCCGTATCCAGCACTATGTAGCCTATTTATTTAGGATAGAAAATTTATTGTTTTTATAAAATATAAATAATTTTTTATTGTATATTGTTTAAAGATTGTTTTTCTTCAAAAAATTTTTTTAACACATCAATCAGCACTTATGTTGTTTCTCTGATATGTAGTTTCGATTTTATGTACTTGTTAATGCTATACATTGGAACTAAAGGCAAACCAAACGTAGCTGCAACAATGTTTTCACGTGTTCAATAAACAACTATTTTCTTGTGTTATGTCACAAAATAAGAATTATTCCTAAACTACCATCTGAAGTTGATTTCTACTTCAAATCTTTCATTTTATGAATGCTGATTGGCTTAAACGAGTGACGTCAGATTCTCGTGATTTGAGCGGTTACTTAATGGGGGGCATTTTTCAGTCCAACGAACAACTGTTGCAGCTACGTTGGGTTTACCTTTAGTGTATAATTGTAAATTTATAGTTTTTGTTATAAATTTTTTAATAAGTGACTTTTTTGGCATGTGACAGTCTTTTTATTTTCGAGATAAACACATACTACAAAGGCCGGTTTGTATGATGGTATTGTTCTCATCATCATCATTCGGTCATCATCGTCCTGAAAAAGTTTTGCCAACAATTGTGCGTATACATTTTTAAAATTGAGTAAAAAAATAAAATTAATACAAGGAATCTGTTACACCTAAACGAAAAAAATGTTATTTTCAAAAAAAAAAAAACAAACGCTGGGTCAAAGTTATCCTGACGCTCTTTTATAAAAGTGATTTGTATTTTATTAATGTGTTAACTGATGATAAATTAAACATACAAAACCCATTTTATTATTTTTTTAATATTTTATTCAAAATTTCAAGAAAATATAAGTAATTTCTGTTCCCAGGTTACACTAAATAGATTGTATTTAAAGATATACGATCAAAAAAGGTTTATGAACTTTAAAATACATAGATGTAAAACTAACTTGTTTTAGTAGCATTATTTTTACTTCACATTTTTGTTACTGAATTCATATTATAAGTATAATTAGCTTACGAAATGTTTTACTCACCTATATTTGGTTTGTGCTTGAACCTAATAAAAAGTAACGAAGTATGTGGAATTCGTCACGTCTTCAAATAATTTATTTTCTTGTTCGACGTCATTAAATTTTATTATTATTATTTTTCACATTAGAAATTTTTTTTTTATTTCCTACTCGGTATATTTCTGTTTCAAATTTGTTTGCTTTATGCTTATGGATTTTTTTTGAACAGAAAATTAATGGAAAAAGTTCTGGTGGACCGGTTTTATCGAAAAATGTCACCATTTCTTTGTGCACTATTATTCAAAAGAGTTTTTTTTTGTACGCTTATCCAAAATAGCTATTAAAAAGTTAAACCAATCTTACGCTTCAAAAATAAAAAAAAAACTTTCAAAAATGGTTTATAAAACAAATTCTTCCGGTTTTTGTTGGTTTTACAATTTTTTATAATAGGTATTGCTAATCGTAAAATTTGCAATTGTTTTACGTTAAAAATAAATTAACTTTTTTTTTTATTCTCTAAAGGGTTTTATATGAATGTAGAATTTACCTTATTTTGCTGAAATTTCAACACTTTTTTATCTTTGTTTGAAATCAGCTATTTTTGAAGCTCACAAAGTTTAAAAAGTACGTTTACTAACATTATTTGTTGGATTTACATTGTATGTTATTTATAGTTAGAAGTACGTTTACAAACGTTCGAGGGCGTTCGCTTTATTCTAGCGATTTTTAATTGGCTACTGTTTTATAGTCTAAGAATATATGAAAAACAAACTGTTCGACTGTATGTCAAATTCCGAACAAAATTTTGCTGGAAAACTCGAAAATCGGCGAACTTAACAACGAAAATTGGTCATTTTCTATTGCTTGAAATTATCATGCGTAGTTACTTTAACATAGTGTTTGTTATGAATAACTGCGACTTCTTCTGAGGTCCCGTTACGAAAGTCGCTGACCAAGAAAGCAAGCAGTGAGTGCACGGAATGTCGAGTGCACCAGAAAGGTTGCATGCGCGAGATTTTCTTGCAAAATTTTGGTTTAAATTTAATAGAAAACGAAGTGGGAGAAGTAATACAAAAACGCCGAAAAAATTTTTTAAAGGAGGGGTAGGGGGAGCAAAAATTATGAAAGCTGAAATATATAACAGTAATAAATTAATATATTTCTCTTTTAAGAGCCTTACAAAATAACTTGTATTTTTCTTTCAAGCCGTCAGACCATGTGGTTCTAATTATATCTTAAACAATCGAACGGTTTAAAGAATCAGGAGCTTAAAACCGAAGTCTCTCCACTTTAAAAAATTGTCCTAGTCTTTAAGCGTAATTTTCGGGGCTAATAAGATTACTGATATACAGGTGTCAAAATTGTCTTTTCAAAATAAAACCTTATTTTTGTAATCCACGAAATTAATTTTTGTTTTTTGGAATGTATTTCGTCTAGTCACGAGTATGGATTGTTTTATATCTTGGTATTTGTGATTTATACACAAAATTTATAAACTTATTTTGAGGACAGGATTTATTAAATAGAAAAACATTCTGAATACAGGCCGCTGTTTTTAATAGTTTTGTTTTTTTTTGGTTTGTTTGCTCTACAATGGATGTTTAATTAATGCTGATTTGTTTAGCTTCTTCAAAGGCTCTATTCGGATAATTTGAAATTTGAGTTAAAAAATCAAACTATTTTTAGCATAAAAGAAGTAAATAAACTTACATGACTCAAGCTCAACTTTTATGAAATGCGTTTCGACTTTTTATGATAAGAAGTGCAAATCAAAGTCAATCGTATTACTGTTCGTTTTTTTATTCATAAAATATAACTGGAAGCAAATATATCTTTTAATACTCTGTCCAGATGAGCTTTAACTTAGTTCAGACTTTTTTTTAATGTTTATTGATAATCGGTTGAGAAATATTGTTTTTAGAAGTATGTATTTGTTTAATATTTTACATGTTAAACTAACTACCTAAGATGTAACAAAACTACCTAATACAAATAGTTTTTACAATTCATTATTAACTTTAAAGAATCCCGGTGTGAAGCAAAAAATTTAATAAAATTTTAATGTTAAGTAATTAAATTAAATTAAATTAAATTAATAGTAATAATAGTAATTAAATTAAATTAATGTTGGACAGAGGTCCAGATGATCTTTAATTTAGTTCAGACTTTTTAAAATGTTTATTCATAATCGGTTGAGAAATATTGTTTTTAGAAGTATGTATTTGTTTAATATTTTACATGTTAAACTAACTACTTAAGATGTAAAAAAACTACCTAATACAAATAGTTTTTACAATTCATTATTAATTTTAAAGAATCCGGGTGTGAAGCAAAAAATTTAATATAATTTTAATGTTAAGTAATTTTATATATTTTGCAATCTAGTATAAACAAAAAAATTATCTGTATAAAAATAATTTAAGAAATATAAAAATGTAAAATTTTACATTTTATACATAAATTAATATATATGGGTTTGTTTTTTTTTTCTTTCTGTAAAAGTCCTAATCTTAACTTAGTCCAAATAAAAGTCCAAATATGCTTATTATTTTTTTAAAAGAATAAAGTAAAAAGTTTATAAAAAAGATTATTGGTTGTTATATTAGAATTTTTATTTTGTTAGCTTAATTATATATAACGCACAATGAATTTGATTATTTTAAATTAGTATATCATAAAAAATAATATACATCAGTAAAAACAAGAAAGCAAGTTATTTAAAAATTATTGCAAAGTTTTATAGAAAGCTTTGTTAACAATCGTGAAAACATATTTGCTAATCAATGATTATAAAGAATTTATAAAAAAAGACAATGCACGGTTTAGTTTAAGAACTAGGCTATCACATGACTTTAAATACATAATTACCGTGAAATTTACGGAAACGAATAAAATAAACCCCAGTAAAACCCAAATAAACCCCAGTTATTGTTAAAAATAAGCAAAAAAAGAATTCATATTTTTAGAATTATTCTAGCGCATAAAAATGGCTTTATGTTTATAAAAATATCTTACAAAAAAATATTTTATAATAAGTTATTTTTTTATCGATTTGAATGTCTCATACATGATCGTTAAGTGCGTAGTAAATCGTCCGCGTCCCTTGATTTATTCCCCAGTTAAATCTGATTGGATTAGCGGATGATTTGAAATATCACGGCTCGGCGCTAAAGAGAGGCCGATGGAAAATTCACTTTTCTCAATCAACGCCCTTGGGAAAGTCATTTCTTCTGCACCTATTTTACATCAAAATCTGAAAATCTTTTTTTTAACCCAAGAAATCCAGCAAAAAAATTTTGGCAACAAAAATCTCCTGATGAAGAGCAAGGTGTTTAAAAGCTAGTGAAGCCCCTATATTGTGCTACTTTTATCAACAATGGAGAATCACGACGGTTAATTCAATGTACACAGAGGTCTCGAAAAGAAATTAAAATAATTTGTATAAGACCGGAAAAACAAAAAATAAGCACAACCAACATTTTCTTCAGAAAAATTGTTTTATATTTATGCTGTTTTTTTGTATTATGATCGTGTGTTTTTTTCGTAAACCAACATAATATACAAATTATTTTTAAACTCTTCTTGAGACCTTTGTGTACATTGAATTAACCGTCGTGATTCCCCTTTAAAACGCTATGCCATTTGGGCAACTTTAATTTTTTGTGACATTTTTGTAGATTATATATATATATATAGATATATATATATATATATATATATATATATATATATATATATATATATATATATATGTATATATATATATATATATATATATATATATATATATATATATATATATATATTTATATAAATATTAAATATTTGTAAAATTGTGCTTCACCGTCATTATTAAATGCCTTTTAGGGCTGGTTCATACTTATGACAGAACGTCCTTTGGACAAATTCCAAAGGACAATTTTATAAAAGCCAAAACGTCCTTTGGACAAGCCAAAACGTCCTTTGGACTTTTGCCTTTGGACGAAGTATGAACGCTACTTACAATTTGTCCTTTGGACAAAGTCCAAAGGACAATTTTATAAAAGCCAAAACGTCCTTTAGACTTTTGCCTTTGGACGAAGTATGAACGCTACTTACAATTTGTCCTTTGGACAAAGTCCAAAGGACAATTTTATAAAAGCCAAAACGTCCTTTAGACTTTTGCCTTTGGACGAAGTATGAACGCTACTTATTCAATTTGTCTTTTGGACAAAGTCCAAAGGACAATTTTATAAAAGCCAAAACGTCCTTTAGACTTTTGCCTTTGGACGAAGTATGAACGCTACTTACAATTTGTCCTTTGGACAAAGTCCAAAGGACAATTTTATAGAAGCCAAAACGTCCTTTGGACTTTTGCCTTTGAACGAAGTATGAACGCTACTTACAATTTGTCCTTTGGACAAAGTCCAAAGGACAATTTTATAAAAGCCAAAACGTCCTTTGGAATTTTGCCTTTGGACGAACTATGAACGCTACTTACAATTTGTCCTTTGGACAAAGTCCAAAGGACAATTTTATAAAAGCCAAAACGTCCTTTGGACTTTTGCCTTTGGACGAAGTATGAACGCTACTTACAATTTGTCCTTTGGACAAAGTCCAAAGGACAATTTTATAAAAGCCAAAACGTCCTTTAGACTTTTGCCTTTGAACGAAGTATGAACGCTACTTACAATTTGTCCTTTGGACAAAGTCCAAAGGATAATTTTATAAAAGCCAAAACGTCCTTTAGACTTTTGCCTTTGGACGAAGTATGAACGCTACTTACAATTTGTCCTTTGGACAAAGTCCAAAGGACAATTTTATAAAAGCCAAAACGTCCTTTGGACTTTTGCTTTGGACGAAGTATGAACGCTACTTAGAATTCGTCCTTTAGACAAAGTCCAAAGGACAATTTTATAAAAGCCAAAACGTCCTTTAGACTTTTGCCTTTAAAAAGTACGAAGTATGAACGCTACTTACAATTTGTCCTTTGAACAAAGTCCAATGGACAATTTTATAAAAGCCAAAACGTCCTTTAGACTTTTGCCTTTGGACGAAGTATGAACGCTACTTACAATTCGTCCTTTGGACAAAGTCCAAAGGACAATTTTATAAAAGCCAAAACGTCCTTTAGACTTTTGCCTTTGGACGAAGTATGAACGCTACTTACAATTTGTCCTTTGGACAAAGTCCAAAGGACAATTTTATAAAAGCCAAAACGTCCTTTGGAATTTTGCCTTTGGACGAAGTATGAACGCTACTTACAATTTGTCCTTTGGACAAAGTCCAAAGGACAATTTTATAAAAGCCAAAACGTCCTTTGGACAAGCCAAAACGTCCTTTGGACTTTTGCCTTTGGACGAAGTATGAACGCTACTTACAATTTGTCCTTTGGACAAAGTCCAAAGGACAATTTTATAAAAGCCAAAACGTCCTTTGGACAAGCCAAAACGTCCTTTGGACTTTTGCCTTTGGACGAAGTATGAACGCTACTTACAATTTGTCCTTTGGACAAAGTCCAAAGGACAAAATCCAAAGGGAAAAGTCCAAAGGACAAAAGTATGAATACGTAGTCGTTTGGATTTTGTCCTTTGGACTTTTCCCTTTGGACTTTTCCCTTTGGACTTTTCTCTTTGGACTTTGTCCAAAGGACGTTTTGTCATAAGTATGAACCAGCCCTTACAATGAAATTATTGATTGACTGATTTATAATACCCCTAAAAAATTTGGTTTTCTTAAAATATATTAAAAATTAGCGGCGGTTGAGTCATTATTCCATAATAGATTTAGTGCTTTATTTGTAATCAAGACTGTATATTTTGGAATTGTGGAAAGGTTGACGCGCGACAAGGAGCTGTATCAAAAAGGCTGGGTTTTGCGTAACCCTTCGGCTATTCGCGTGCAGAATAGCGTACACGCGAATACCGTTCGCGCGTCGGCTACTGTTCGCACGCCGAATGCCGCTCGCGCGCCGAATAGCGTTCGCGCGAATACCGTTGGCGCGATCCAAATATTAACCGAAATTATACAAGCGGTTTTTAAACGGGCGACGCCTCTCGATTTTACAATTGGATTATACAAGGGGCCGCCTTGGCACACCGCGCACAAAGAAAGCCGAGCATTCCAAAATGGCTGGTGGGAAAACACTTTCGGCTTCGCGCAATCAGTGCCTAGCCGGAAATCGCTTTTGCTTCGTGTAGTTTTCGTCAGAACCCCCGAGTCGGGTTCCGCCGTTGTAAGCGGTTTCCAAAGTGTTTTACGTGTTCCAGCCATAAGCGCGGGATCACTCCGCGAATTAGTGGATGTAAAATGGCAACATTTACGGCCTTTGAAAAATTGTTTTTAACCGAAAGAACTCGGCCCCGACCCCGTCATAACCGGCAGCTTCAACGAACATCCGAATAGCTGAGACTTTTTATGCACGAATTAGCTTTTTATACTATTACTAATCAAACGACGCTTGTAGAAATTAAAAGGTTTTTTGTTGCGCGGAATTTATGACGAGGTATAGTGTGTTTTTTATTATTGAGAGAACTTTATATAAACTTGTTATTGACGAATTCTATGAAATAAATATAATACGAATCAGCTGATTTTTACTTTGTTGGTTTGAAAATAGTGCGTTGGTGTGCGCATTTTAAATACTTTATTTTGTTTTCATATGTTAAGCCGTTTTGCGACGTCATTTCGCAATTTGTTTTCATGTCTTTATAATATCTGCATAGTTAAAAATTTATTTTATGGACGCTGAAACGTTTTTTTTATTCCGTAAAAGTTCAAATGACATCAAGATGGATATTGTTTAAAAATATTTTTAATCAAATTAAAAAGTACTAAGTTTCCGGCCGTCTAAATAGACCTTCTTTTAATTGGTTTTCTCTGAAACGTTTCGTAAGATAAATTTCGCTCTGAGCCTTTTAAAAATAATTTACTTTATCGAAAAGAATGCATAATCATTTTTATCGGGTACTAAACGAATGTGTTTTTTTGGTCGTAAATTGTTTTGAGTGTAAACGCTATAATTATATTTTATTTTGTTTTCGATAAAACTGCGTTATATTTTATACATATGTACTTTGTCTGCTGCATTCTTCATATACAATTTTAGATAAAATTTCCACTAAGCATTTTAAAAATAGTTTATTTATTTTCTCTTAAAGAATGCATTACAAATTTTATTAGGTAATAAACGAAAATTTTTAGTCGTAAAATGTTTTTTATGTAAACGTTGTATTTATATATTTATTTTATTATCTATAAAAACTGAAATATACCATACTTTGGCAGAAAAATATTATTTATTTTTATTAAATACTGTATTTAATACTTATAATACATTTAATAATTTAATTTAATACATTTAAAACACAATTTTAATCCTATATACTAATATTTCGAATTAAAAAATTTTGATATCTACGTATGGGTTATAGCTATGTATTAAAAAGTTTTATTTAAGTTAGTCTTGCAAGCTGTTTCTAATTGTTTTTATAAATGATATTAGAACACAATACAACAAACGAGCATTTTTAAATTCATCTTAAACATTGAGTGCAATTTTTTTGAAGGATTTATTTTAATGGAGAAAAAACGTGTTTTTTTAACTATTACTTTCATTTACTGCGTGAATTAAAAACTTAAATTGTATTGCTTTATTTTTGTATTGTATGTTTGTCAAATAACTTTTGTGCCACATTTATTTAAATTATGAAATGCTGATTGTTTAGTAAGCTATTACAACCAAATGATGGTTATCCATATTTTTTGTATCGAAAACAAGCGAAACCACCTGTGTTTAAACTATTAAACGGACTAAAGTTTCTTGCTTTTTTACTATGCTTCACTGGGTTTCAGGGTTGACTGTTTCAGTAAAATATACGTGTCAAATTAAATTCCTTTATATTTTTTGATAGAAGGTCATGGAAGATCACCATAAAAGTCTCGAGCTTAAAATTTTTAAACTCCAATTGCAAAAAACAGGTCGCCTTATACACTTGATAAAACATAGCGCATTAGATTTGTAATTTAATTGATTTCTGAGGATTCATTGATAAAATATAATTGTTTTCGGGCGTTATCCTCAAGTTGATAAAACTTTATTACTTTCTACGTTTCGGTTTAGGGTCGATGGAGCCGAGGGAACTTGGAGCCCAAAATAAAAATCGATAAAACCTATACCTAAGCCTAAGCGAAGCCTAAAAAAAGGTGAAAATTTTTTCCGGCGGCTCCAAGTTCCCTACTTGCGGCTCTAAAGACCCCATACCTACGTTTCGAAACAAGCAACGTGTTTCTTCGTCAGGAAAAAGGATTAACGTAAGGGGGTAAAAACCCACATATGTTTTTACCCACTTACGTTTTTACCCACTTACGTTAATTTTCCTGACGAAGAAACACGTGGCTTGTTTCGAAACGTAGAAAGTAATAAAGTTTTATCAACTTGAAGATAACGCCCGAAAACAATTATATTTTATAGACTAGTTCTGAATAAGCGTCTTTTACTGTACGAGAGGGGTACAATAACTACTAGCGCCAATCATATGTAGAGGGAAAATTGAGAAAGAGCGAGCGACTTGTACATTTTACGGTTTAAAATATTTCAAATATATATTGGATCAAAATCTCAACCCTTGTCTTCAATTTTTTTAAATACTTTTTAATATTACAAAAGCAAAAGCAGTTTTTGGGGATTTTTAGTTTTTTGCCGCCTAGTAGGTACGGCGCTGCTGGCGCGCTTGGTTCCCAGTTTTTTAATGTTTAAATTACAAAAAATACTCTAGTAAAATGTTTGGAATGGACTTTTAAAAATTAATTTAAAATTTTGAATAGTTTTACAACCAAAACATTAAAAAAAACCAATGTAGGTTTAAAATTAGTTTCAAAGCACAACTTTCAACTTTATTTTTACTAATTCAAATTCATTAATCACCTAAATACTATTTTAGTGATAATTTCTAACTATTGTGACGTTTAATTAAAAAACCAAAACGTATTTAGCACAAACTGATATGTTAAAGCACTTCAACGTAGTAAAACATATCATCGTGTAGCAATTTTTATGAAGTATAGGTTTAAACTTAAGAAACTACAATGTAAGAAAACTAAGATTTTTTTCAAAATTAATTTTTTTCTTTTTGTACCCTTTCTCGTACAGTAAAAGACGCTTATTCAAAACTATTCTATAGCGCATTAGACTTCCTTGTGTTTTTGTTTTTTTTTCAGAGTATATAAATTTTCGTGTTTATGTACACATGTTTGAGTTTTTCACAAAACGTGAAAATTTACTAAAATTCTGAATTTTTGTTTAAGGATTTTAATAATAATATTATTGCCTCTAAAGTGAACTTTTAGTCAAAATCCAAATATTATTGCTTAAGATAACTTGATATGCTTTTGAATGATGCGGTTTGAATAATAATCGGGCTATTTTATTGAGATTAAAATTAATATTTTGCCGTTGTCTAGTTTTGCATAATTAAGATCTGGGAAATCTCTGTGTGATAAATAATATTTTGCGGACTCTACGGGCTACCTTATAATGCACTATGCAAAACTCAAATTCAAAGAAAAAAATGTTTATTAAAGCAATGCGTGGGTTTTTAGCGTTAACTTAGTTTTGCTTAAACAAGCGATGGTCTGAAAACATTTTGCGGTAATTTGAAGACCCTGGTTTAATTCTTTCATCCGTAAATTTTCTATTTATGTGCAATCATTTTTGTGTTACACCATAATAATAATCGCGTTTCCTTAAAAAACTTGAGTTAGAAGTGTCTCACAAAAGGCAATTCGGTCGCATCACACACAAAATGTGGTCGCACCTAATACTATTTCTATATTTGTTTTATATCCTAAATTCCAATAATAATCTTTGGTTTTTGATTTTTGGATGTAATTTTGGTTTGATGTTTCCTTGTTCCAAGGATCTTTTCTTAAGTATTTTATTGGTATGAGCACATTGGCCACGCTAAACGAAATTGGCTTTGCTTCTGTAGAATATTGAGCGGTCAAATCACGATATGGCGTTGCAGACCACTCGTGAATATTATGGTTAGTTTTTGGTTCATATATATGCTAATAATATAATGGATATTGTTTCTATGGAAAGTCGAGCAAGTATTTGCTTCGCAATTTAATCAGATCACAGATAATAGTCAACCGAACACTACTCGGGATATTCTGATTTATTTTCGTTTTGTATGCCAATAATATAATTTTGTTTGTTTTTTTATATAAAGTCAAGCAAGTAAAACATTTAGTTTGTTTAATATATAATTTTATTTGTTTATATGCGTAGGTCTATTGCATGGTGGCCGTTTGGCGACTGAGCCGCACGCTATTCGGATATATTTAAATTTATTTTGTTTCAAACTTCCGCGAATAGTACCGCGTTTAATAGTTCTTTCATTTTCTTCGAACGCTATTCGCGACAATATTGGTGTTTATTTTTGTTCAATATGCCAACAATACTATTTTTTTGCAGATAGTCTCGCGAGTAGAATGTCTCGCGTCGGGCAGTTCGGTCAAATCACGGACATCAACGACCACTTGTGCCTAAGTGGGGCTCAGGTCCTCAAGGCGGACAAGATCCGCCAAAAGAAAATAACCTGCATCGTCAACGCCACTGTGGAAGAACCTAGCGTCTATTTGTCCGGCGTGGACTACCTGAAAATCCGCGTGGACGACCACCCCACCGCCCATCTGGACACCTATTTCGATCTGGCCGCGGATAAAATCAAAGCGACCAAGGATCGGGGGGGACGCACTCTGGTCCACTGCATGGCGGGGGTCAGCCGCAGTGCCACGTTGTGCATCGTCTACCTGGTGAAACACGCCAGGATGACCTTGCGCCAGGCCTACTCCCACGTGAAAACCCGCCGCTCCATTATTCGACCAAACGTCGGCTTTTGGAAGCAGATGATCGACTACGAGTTGCGGCTGACCGGGAAGAATACGGTCCGCTTGGTGCCAAATAGGAACGGAGACCCGGTACCGGACGTGTACTCGGACGAGTTGCGCCACCATTTCGTTCCGTTGCAAGGCGGCAGCGCCACCATTGGCGGAGGCAACCAACTCCGCGTCGGGAGCTCCGGCTCGGGAGGGGCCAATAGCATGCGACGACCCGCCTCCGCGACGGGCGGGGCGACGAGAATCGGCCAATCAGCGACGCTGGGCGGGGCTTATCGACGCAGCGCCAGCCCGGCCATATCTTCCGGCTGGTCGCCGCGCTATCCGAGCTCAAGCGTCCAGCCGGGCGCCAATCTGTCCGCCTTGGGTCTCGTGGCACCGACCACACGGACCAAGTTGAAGAGCAATCTCTTCTCGTCAATCTACTCCAACTCGGACGACTTCCTATTTCCCAATTTTTAAATTTAATACATTGAATAAAACCCAGCGTCTCTCTCCGTGTGTCGGCTGAATATACATTAACGGTGATCCAATTTCACCAGCAGAAGTCGAGTGACAATTCGTTTCACCAACCTACGCGATTTTTTTTATCGGATAGAATATACATTTATGGTGGTCCTATTTCACCAGCAGATTCGGGTGACGGTTCGTTTTACCAACCAACGTTACTTTTTTTCGGATAGAATATGCGTTTACGGTGCTCCGATTTCACCAGCATAGTCGGATGACATTTCGTTTCAACAACCTGCGCGATCTTTTTTATCGGATGTGAAATATAGATTTACAGTGACTAAGTTTCAGCAGCAGAGTTAAATCACACTGCGTTTAACCAACACATTGCTGCAAGTTTAATTGAAAAAATGTAAAAAAAGTGCTTTATGTTTATCGAATCATTTTAGAGGTAGATAATTCATTTCAGTTGCTAATACTGCTTAAGTTTAGAAATCGCTAAGTTTCAGAGTCATATTTTGATAAATAAAATAGTACGAAAAGCTCAAAAAAGAAACTTGTTGCCAAAAACCAGAAATTTTTAATAAAATATCGTTTTCTGTCGGTTTTGTTAGGTGTACGTGACATTTTATGTAATTTATTTGGACATTGACATTATTTTCTCAGTTGTTTTGAATTTCTTTGTTTATCCAATTGCATTAAAATTAATTTAAGTTGTGACGCACGTTTTCTGAAGATTTTTAGCACAACTTTGCTAAAAAATGTTCAAAATTTTAAAGAAATAAGAGCGGTTTTTGGTCACGGAGGGCTAATTAGAGACGTTGTTATGTAAACTGCAGTAAATTGTGTAATTTTAAATGTGAGCATTCGACTTTCGCTAATATATGTTTTTAATGCCGTAATTAGTTTTGTTTTCATGAAACTTGTATTTTAAGACTGTTATTTATTACAAAAAAAGAAATATAGGGCGACAAGTTAATGTTAAAAAGTTATCTTTAAACCGTTAGAATAGTGGGTCTGAACAAGGAATCGACGTTTTTTAAACCCAAAAGCGAGGTATGTCATTATATCTCCTAAATTTTTTCCTGTGCTATTACTTTTATGTTCACTTTTGCCTTGTTCAACAAAACAGATAGATTTTAAATGACAAGTTTCATTATTAAAAACAGCAAACCATTTTTAATAGAATATTTAGTATTTGTAAATGTTTTTTGGGCTTTCCTATGGTTTATGCACGTATGTGTCTGTTTTTATTTCTTTCACAATTTGTATTTTATGCGCGATGAACCCACTTGTAAATTCATTTAATTATTTATGTTATTTTCTGTGTAAATTTTAGTTTTAATTTAGGAAGTTTTAAATATTTTGGAAGCATAATGCCCTGGAGGAATTTAAAAAAACCTTCTAAATTCGCAAAAAATCGAATTTTTTTAAATGCTCGTTAACTTTTTTGTTTGTTTTCCAACAGATTAAAAAAGAATGTTTTTAAAGCAAAAGCACGGTGTCATGAGTTTTATAATTTAAAAAAAATTTTGTTTGCGAAACACTCCGGGAATAACACGAAAAATATAATTTTATTTCTGCTAACCCTGCTGTGCTAATTGGCCGACAATATTTTATTTCATTTTTATTTTGCAAATAATTATAGTATGGACAAAATGGTTTGAGCTGAAGAAAATATTTGGCAAAAGATTATATGAAACGCAATGATAGTAATACATCATAATTTTTGTAAAAATCGACGTTTTCATCAGCAGTATATTTTTACTCAGTCTTTTTTTGGACCCATATAATGATTTTTACGATTTAAAACTTTTTAGTTTGTAAGCAAATGAATTAATTAATTAATTATTAGGGGGGGGGCGGGGGGGGGGGGGCGGGGGGCGGGGGGGGCCGGCGGCGGCGGCGAGGCGAGAGCGCAGAACTTTATAGATTATCCCCTGTATAATCATACTAATATTAATTATTAGTGCGCTTTTCTGCAAAAAAACCGGCGGAGATTTTTTTCTTTGTCCAACTAAAAACAGTACTGTAGGTATGTCAAATCAAAATAACATTGAAAAAACTTGCTATATTTAAAATATGTTTATTTGCACTAATATTTGTGTATGTTTTTATATTTCCTGATAATTTCAAGAATTTGCTATATAAGTAGTAACAAATAAGATCCAATTACGTATTTAAAAATGCCTCCCACAAGAAATGGTTAAAATTGCTAAAATAAATAAACAAATAACTATTTCACTGCTAGTTTGCTGGTTTCAAAAAAAACCCTGCAAATAGATATTGTCATTATATGTTTAATAAACAGGAGTGTTTTCAGAGGCAAGGGGGGTATTAACAGGACAAAAGCCAGGGGTTCGCCAATCTTTGATTCGCAAGATTTTGAAAAACAGTTAAAAAACCGGACGAATTTCGTTGATTTAAAAAAAAATAACCGGGCGGTTAATCTCGATCATAAAAATAATCCTTTTAGCCTACCGTACATTGCGCACTATTGTAAATATCGCGAGCTTCATAACTCACCAATTCTTGATGCGAAATCCGAGGAAATAAAAGGGTGTTTTATATATCAATTTTTGTGCAATGGGATTTCTCAATAATTATTTTCTATCAAACATCTAAAATTTTAATAGAAAATACATTTTTTAAGGTAGAATAATTTGAATGAGAACTATATTACGTCGCATGTCATATTTGTTTTCACAAAGGTTTCACCTGGTTTTTAACTGCTTTTTTCGTAGCTGGGCGAATATAAATAAACCGAATTCTTTCACTAAAAACTGAAAGGAATACGGTAAAATAAAATGTGCAAAATAGAGTAAAAAATGTAATTCGGTTTCGCTTTTGAGCTTGATAGAACCAGTTTTTATAAAAAAAATTCGGTGCATTTATTTATTTGCAATCGCCGCTTATTTTTGCCAATACAATAGGACGACGCGTTTGCAGAAAGTTTACCCGCATCTGTGCAAACTTCAAAATCGATCGGCCCCGGATAATCATTCCCTGGCCGAAAACCGGAGGTCCGCGAAGCTTTTTGCAAGTTTTTTTCTTAATTTCCCCGGAATTCTGTTAGTTTAAAAACTGAAGCGAGTAATTCGTTCGGAATTTCGGGGAAAATCCGACTGAAAACGATTTTTGGCAAGATGGAAAAAAATATATCCCGCAAAAGCGTCAAAATTTTTTTGTTTGGAAGAGTACGCAAACTGTCACTCTAATAATTGAAGTTCGTCGTAAAAGGAAAATAAAATTGAAATAAAACGTCTAAAAATAAAAATTAAAAACTGTATTTTAAGTTTTAAACATTTTGCTAAGTGGAAATGGAATATTAAACATGTTTTCATAGCATTTACATAGAATTATGCATAGCTTTTGAAAAGTGGTTTGCATAATTATTTTGTTTAAAAATAATAATACTTAAATAAAATTAAAAAAATATTTTCGTTGGGTGACATTTAAGAAACTCGCTGACTCGGGTTCGCGGGTTATTTTGGGTCATTTCTTAGTGATCTCCGGAAATTTTAGGTCATTTCCGGTGACCAAAAACGGTCGACCCCCGGTTAATTCACAACTCTTTTCATAATATAATATTTACGACGGAACAAACAAAATTTGTACTAATAAAATTATTACAAAAATAACACCGTTAATATCAAAATTTTTGGCTAAATATAACTACATAACTGTACTTTCAACAAAAAACACCTTATTTTTAGCACAAATTCGTTGTATAGAAAATTTAAAACAAAAATAATTTTTTTAAGCTGATTTTTAATATGCACGCCGCTCGTTTGATAATTTTCCATTCGTTGTTGCAGAATCGTCAAAAAAACCACAATAAATTCAAAGCAAATGTAACTCATTAGATTTATTTTTTTGTGTCTAAAATCCACTTTGCGTCCGGAAAAAAGACGTAGTCGCTTGTGAATTTTTCCATTTTTATAAAAATAAAAATGGGGACCCATTTTTATGTGCGGTGACAAAATACAAGAACTGTTCACTCTGAAATTAACAGTGTAAAATTCATTTTATTTCAGAATTGTTTGAAAGTTAATGCTTAAAAAATACGTAAAATTTAGGTATATTGTTTTCAACAATATTTTTAAAATTAGAGGAAAAATAGGTTAGTTTAGATATGAAAACCAATAAGTAATGTGGTCTATTTTTATTTATAAGAATAAAACTTCAACTGGTGCCCTTAAAAACGGGTTAATATTTTTGGGCTTTGTATATTCTGAAATTAAACACTTTGTTTACTTTTTGCAAGACCAATGTACAAAATGGTGTTTTTGACAAAAATATTTTTTAGTTTTAAATTTACAACTATTATACTTTATTCTAACTATTTTAAAGTTCTAACCATATTAATTTTAATTCTAACTATATTAAAATTAATCTTATGCAATAAACTGAAGTGAAAAAAACACCGTTTGTATTTGGTTGCAGTTCTTGTTTGTTGTAGATTATGTTATTATTTTTGGTTTTAGTATGGTTACTATTTATCAAACCATATTGTTTGTTTTACAATAAACAATGTTTTACTTGTGTGCTTTTATTTTCGTGGTTTCATTTTTTATGTTTTTGTAAGTACAAAAATAATCTGTCGTATTTAAAATTTTAGCTTTTTTATTTAATTAAAAAAATGTGCACCATACTACTGCAAAGGTATTTTGTCTTTTTAATGAATTTAATTAATTTTTAATGGCAAAAAGCTGAGGTCTCACAAAACTTGATCGAAATGGACAAGTATGTTGTAAATGTACTCTGTAATTAACCGCTAAACCAATAATACTTTTGTTTCATTTATTTAAAATTTACGTATTTCACACAGTTATCCACTTAGTATAAAAATAAAAAAAAACGTAGTAGTCAACTAAAAAAACATATCCTGCGTAAATTTTTGAGGGGGTTAGTAGTTTTAAAGATTTATTTCGCATAGAGATACGTAAAGAAAAAAAAAGATTTTGTATATAATTTTGTTTAAAATTATTTTCATGATTTTTCCGTCCGTTTATTTTTTGTCTTTAAAATTTGTATCCCATATTGTTTTTATCCGCCAATAAAGTCAACTTCAAAGCTTAGAGCTTTAGTCACACAATTACAGTGTTTATAAGGGTGTTATAGCAGTGTTATATTTTATTACGCATATGAATTTTTCCTATTCTGGGCTTTTTTTAAATTTTATTCAGATGTAATAATTCAAATGTGAAAGCCATTTAGTTTAAACAGGATGTTAAGGTTTTAGGTTTTTTGTTTTTGTTCTAATACAGGATTTTGTGTACGTTTTTAATTGCGTTCAGGCTTTATTAAAAGATTGTAAAAACATGAAAATGGTAAAAAAAACACTAAAATATTAAATAAAACTTTATTAAAAAAATTTCAAAAGTAACACCCTGGTCAAAATCCATTGTTCTAAACCCAAGGAATCACCTGCGCATCAAAGGACACAGCGCGGATAATAACGCGCCGCGCCTTTCTAATAAGCCGCCCGCGCGGCATTCTTTTAGCCATATTCGCACCTGCATTTTGAAGCCCTGTTTTGCCGCTGCTCCTCCGACAACCTATCCCACGGAGCAACACATTTATGACGTGATCACGAATACTATATGACATTTTAAAGCTAAAAAAATTCTGAGGTGAGGTATTTGAAAGTATTCGAAAAAAACCTACATTATAATTTACAATTTATGTTATGAATTCCAAAAAAAATGTAAATTCTAATTTTTTGTGGCCAAATTTAAGTATTAATTTCGATAGGCATTAATATTCTAATAGTCTCATAATTTGCTTTTATATTATATAAATTAAAATGTTTTATTAATAATTTATATGATAAATACAAACTATATCCGGGTCTTGTAAAAAAACTTTTTGTCGAAATAAATCTTGCCCAAAAACTCACGTCTTAAAATGCAAAAAATACAAAATATCACAGTATTATTATATTAAAAACACAAAATAAAAATATCTATAATTCACAATAGTTGAAAATAAAAGTTTTTTATGTTAGCATAAAATTTCTTAATCGTTTCTGTAATCTCTGTTATATGTGTCCTTCGTTCGCTTCGCGTCTTTGGTGTAATAAAATCTTTACAGACGAATAAATTATTAGATATGAAAATAAGCAGCCGTCATTTTTTGCGAGCAAAGGTCGAAATGTGGTAGCAATAGAAGTGCGGCTTTAGTCATGCAACATTGGCATTGCCAAATTCTCGATTCAATTTAATACCACACGATAGAGGAGTTGATTACTGCGGCAGATTAAATAAAAACTAAACATACATTAAAAATGTTTTTTTTTATTCTTATCAAAGATTATGTAACCTTAGTGAAATCCCGATTACAGAGTTAAATTAGCCAAAATTTTCGTTTCATCCCGTAATAAGTCACAAACGACGTAAAACTCATGACTTTGAGACTTCTGTGATTTAGTGTTGATGGAGCCAAAGTAAAGGAACTTAGAGCCGTAACTTGGGAACTTAGAACCGAAAATAAAAATCGCTAAAACGTTTACATAGGCCTAGACCTAACCCCATACCAATTTCTTAAATGTGCGGTACCCAGTCAAACTTTTGGTCTTAGATTTTGATTATTTTTTGTGAAAACTTTACCCCTGCCCCCAATAGCTCACAAAAATTTTTTTATCAAAATATCTTCAGTGGTTCAAAAGATATGACCCTCCAAAAAAGGCGTTTTTCGACAATTTTAGAAAAGCCAAAACGTCCTTTGGACAAGCCAAAACGTCCTTTGGACTTTTTCCTTTGGACGAAGTATGAATGCTACTTAGAATTTGTCCTTTGGAAAAAATCCAAAAGACAAAATCGAATAGAAGTCCAAAGGACAAAAAGTATGAACACGTTGTCCTTTGGACTTTGTCCCAAGGACAAAGTTCAAAGGACGTTTTTACGCTGTATTTGTCTTTTGGACAAAGACCAAAGGACTTTTGTCCTTGGGACTTTGTCCAAAGGACGTTTTGTCATAAGTATGAACCAGCCTTAAGGCTTCAAGTTCCTAAAATTTCCCGACGGCTCAAAGTACCTTATTTGCTACGCTAACGACGTTGTACTAAATTTAATCCATTCAAACCTATTATATAGTAAAAATATATATAATATACCAAAGAATGTGCAACTCCTGTGTAAAAAATGGCACCGAAGTATGCTTACTTTTAAGGCTTTAATGGCTTACTTTTAAAAATAGGCCACCTTTGTGATAAGACAACTTTGTGAGTGATGTCAATATAATGAAGTTACGAAAAAAATGTAAATTTAAATTTAAAAAATCAAATTAAAACATATTTATTTATTAAAATGTGTTTAGTTTATCGCCATTCTAATGTCATATGCCGGCTCCCTTTTAACGATGATGAAAACCCTCCCATTTAAACGGAAGTTGTACAGTGTTGCACATCTTCACAGAGTTATGACGTCATACAATCACTTTCAGCCAATTAGCGCTTGAAAAAAATTGATCTCCAATAAACGTAGAGATCTCCAATTGTTAGCTCCTTCCACAACCGTTCCGATGGCGCAAAATATATAATATGACGTGATCACTAATAATGACATTTTGGAGTCTTTAAAGTTCTGCCGTGTTATATACAAGAATTGCACATTTTTCAGTATATTATGTATTTTTCGTATAGTTAATAAAAAATGAACAACAACAACAAATGTAGGGGAAAATTTTTGAATATTAATAAAACAAATTAAAATATAACATGGGTAGAAAAACACAAAAAATAATTAAAAAAATAAATAAATATGATATTAAATTAAAACTATTGTTGATTAAAATTAGTTTAGCTTTATTTTTCATAGGTATCTTTTAATCCTTAAAAAGTAATTTAAAAGAAATCTAAGGGTAAACCGCTCATTTTTCAAGTAGAGCCGTATAGTATTTAGTAGCCGGCAATAATAAATAGCTCGCTGAACAAATCGTTATTAATTATTGTAAGTTGCGGTTTTGACGCCAGTATTTACTATAACGTTAGCGGTTATCGTGTTAAATACCAGCTACACGATAGTCAAAACCCTCCTATTTAAACAGAAATTGTTCAGTGTTAATATTCCTTACAGAGTTATAACGTATTAGAGTCACTTTTAGCCAATTAGTGCCTTTGAAAAAAGGAGATCTTTCATCCATCGGAGATTTCCCAAGTACCAATTGGCTAAAAGGGATTCTATTAGCTCCTCCCACAACCATTCCCACAAAGAAAAACATATATGACGCGATCACGAATACTGACATTTTGAGGGTTCTTAAAATCCTGACATGATGGGCTAACCTTTTAGCTATGAAAAATGAGTTCACATGTATTTTAAAAAAGCAGTATAGCCTTCAATCCAAATACAAATCAGATATCAACTATATTTTGTATTGTAACTAAATAATAGGTGGATATACAACTTCTATTAAGTTAATTATTTGAATTTTCCGCAGCTTTGGAACTCTAGACGCATGTTGGGACCTGGTTCTTTGAGCTAAATTAAAATATATTTAGTTGCCCTAAAAAAAGTATCCTAATAATAAAATAAGACACCATTATGCAGTTAGCCATACAAAAACAAACATATTTAAATAAAATTTTGTAGACAATAAACCTATAAGTAGCAAAAAGCTTAAACTTTTAACTGGTTTATTTCCGTCCAATAATAAATGAATAGAACACTAATTTTTGCAAAAAAAGTCGGCTACGGTGTTTAATATTATTGTGTGGTTTTTTTTATTCCACCACTCATAGTTTCTCCCGTTTGAAAGTTAAGCGAAATAAACACTTTGCACATCAGTTAAAAAGGCCAAAATAGTTTATTTAACTTCTTTTTAATTTCCAATATTGGTTCATGGTGCGAAATTAATTGTTGATTAACAAACCACAGGCATAATAAAAAAAACCGCAATGTAGCCAAACTAAATTGTCCAAAAACATTCTTCACGATGGTCAAAACCCTCCCATTTAAACGAAAGTTGTTTAGTGTTACATATGTACACAGAGTTATGACGTTATAGAATAACTTTTAGCCAATTAGCGCTTAGGAAAAAATGGAGATCTCTCATTCATTGGAGCTCAATTTTTTCCCAAGCGCTAAACAGCTGCTCCCACAACCATTCCCACAGAGCAAAACATATAATATGACGTGATCACGAATACTATATGACATTTTAAGGGTCCTTAAAATCCTGGCGTGTTTTTCTTTTATTACTGATCGAAATTGAGTGAAATTTAACTTAAGCTTTTAGGGATAGGATTTTTAGAGCCGCAGGTAAAGAACTTGAAGCCGTCAGAAATTTGTGGACCTTCTTTTAGGCTTTGCTTAGGCTTACGTACGCTTAGGCTTTTAAGGGTGTTTATTTTCGGCTCCAAGTTCCTTCAGCTACATCGACCCTACCATAAACCAGCTTTTAGCTACCTAAGCTTTCTTTTTTCAAAGTTTTATTAAATTCTGTACGCAATTATCTGATATTATTTATTTAGGATACATGTCTTTTAAACTGAAAGCTTCTTTTCTCCAAAGTTTTTTTTTTTAAATTCGTCCTTTTTTACGAATTCCATTTATTTAGAATACCCGTTCGTTAGAATATTTAAATTAACTAAAATTATTGTTTAAGTAAGCGTTGCGTCAAGGGTTGCTAATTTTATCCAGTGATAATAAGTATTTTAACGCGAAATGTACAAGGTAAGGACAGAGGTTGATTATTAAAAAAGCGTGACTGTCACAAGAGATATTTTCTATTTTTAAACAGTTTATTATTATGTCATGCCAAACAAACTTTTAAATATCATGCTACAAAGCTTCGGCTATTTGAAACAAAAAGACCTCCAGGGGCGGGTCCACTAAACGCGTGCTGACTAGGTGCTATCTTAGCACGTTGTTTAAAACTCTTGTTAATGTTTTAATTTCTGGAGTTTTTCTTGAAAAAACTTATGGGACTCTTTTTTTAAATAGAATAATTAATATTAAAGTGTTTTATGCATATTTGTTTGAAATAAAATTTAATAAAGCCTTAAACCGTAGTTAGGAGTTTTGCTAACCCGTAACTAGGGGTTATTGCTTTAATAGTTTGTATATACAACAAATATATATAAAATTAATAAAATATCAGTTTGTGCCAATTAAATAAAAAGTGCTGTTAGATTTTTTAAGAAAAAAACCCAGAAATTAAAACATTAACAAGAGTTTTAAACAACGTGCTAAAATAGCACGTAGTCAGCACGCGTTTAGTGGACCCGCCCCAGATTTTCAAATAAGTAGTTTAAAATATTTTTTGTACTAAAATCGGCTTTGAGCTATTCTAAGTCCATTCTCGGAATTTCTTAACGATTCTAATAAATCTAAAAAAAATAATTTGCGAAAAATTTGGATAAAATAATATATGGCTTTACTATTTTTTAATTATTTATAAAATTAGCACATAATTAAGGCGCAGTTTAGGAGTCCGGAGAGCTCCGAAGGAAGTTCTGCTTTTCAAAGCTTCGGAAGTTGGAAATCCAGCAGGAAAAAACACTAAAAAATATACCGTTAGCGTTAACCAATACAAAATGCAATTCCTACGCTTTTAAAATTCCTAAACGCAGCTCTCATTAAAAAAAAAATGTAACATTTCGAAAATAGGCAAGCAAGCGTGGGGTTTTCGCCCCGCTGGTGGAAAATAAAGCTGTGCGTTTGTTTTGGGGATAATTAATTCTCAGCCTAGCGACGTATTAAAGATATTAATAAAGAAAAATAAAAACAAAGTCCTAATAAAGTCTAAAGCAAAAGCTGATTCGCGCGCTAATATCCGACACTAATTAGCGACAAGGTTCAAAGCCAATCGCCTTGGTAACCGAGACTGATATTGCGTGATTCTGATATTAATAGGTGGGTTTGGGTCGGTTCAACCCTGTACACTTTAATTGACAAAATCAAAACGGCTAATTTACAAAAAACGGATTAGCTAAAACGGCTGTAACGACTTGGACTTGAAGTTCAATATCTAAAAAAACGACGCTCCTCTCTTAATTTGATGAAATTGTCGCCTTAGGGCGCGGACAAGTTTCAACAAACCGAAATAGTCGTAACAAGTTCTTTTAACGAAATCTCGGGAAGAAAGTGTGACAGATCTTCTCACGCCAGGTGTGTATATCAGTTGGTTGATTATCCATTTTTCGTTGTCACTGCTGTCAAACGTGCAAAAATTGATTCCAATCTTCCGACCGCCACTAAATTTTTGAGATGCCGCAATCAACTGGTAACAATTTTAGTTTTTGATGATTTAGTTTTAGGATATTTCAAATTCTGAGATGCAATTTTTCAAATTGGTTGTTATGATATGTATATAATAGAAACAGAAATCGACTCAGTTTCAATTGACTTTTGCATACTGGCGAGATAAAGTGATTAAAATTTTTAATCGTACAAGTACAAATTTTAGTACAACTTGCGTTTGAGCGATTGCATTTTGTGATTTTTTTTAACTTCTCAAAAACGTTTGTAAAAAAAACAGTCTAATTTTTGAGGTAACAAAAATAAATAGAATCTTACGACACTGGGAGCCAAAAAATCAGGAAGTTTGAGCTAAAACTAGGGAAAATTAAGCCGAAAATTTACAATTGCTATAAACTACACCAATAAGCTAAAGGCTAAGTCTAAGCCATTAGGCTTAGACTTTAGACATTAGGTTTGAAATTACTAAAAGCTATACTTAAACCTAACCTAAATCTAAGTACAAATCATTTTTTTAGGTTACAAATTTTTCTACTTAGAGCTCCAAAATCTCCGTAACAAGAAAACTAGATATTAAATACTTGTTTTGCTGTATTAGTCATGTTTTTACTTCCTAAATGTATTATCTCAACTTCGGTCATTTAAATCTAAATGCTAACCTACGTTTTTTGCAGCATTTTTAGGAAATTTTGTTAACGTTTTTAATAATAAGTTTTAAAAAAGTTTGAGAAAAAAAATGGTTTACTTTTTAAGAATGGGGTTCTAAAACATAATGAAACTTGAATTTTTTTTGTTTTCAAATTGATTTAAAAATACAAATCATGTTTTTCGAAAAAACCCAGATTTTCATGTCAGGTCGTAAAATCAATAAACATATTCGCAAAATCAATAATTAGCTTTTATATAATCGATTAATTTATGAGAATAAGTTTTTCGTCAAAGTTGTTGAAAGTGAAACTATTTAAAAGCTTTACAAGTCAAAACCGATTAAACAAAATCTCAGAAAAATATTCGCAACTAAAGATGAATTTTATCAGGGTGAAATTGTACGGGTGGTTCAGTCCGCACTCGTTATGGGAGAAAATATCACGCGCAGGGGAACACGTGATGCAATTCAACAATATTATTGGTTAAATTACCACTGAGATTTATTTTTTTTAATTTTTTTGGTTTTTGATTTTTGGATTTTAGATGGCGTCGGGTATCTGACTTAACTTCGGCCAGGCCTTATTTTCGGCCACAAATTTAGAGTGTTAGAAAATTGTCTTCTTTAAAAACTGGTACAAAAATAATTGGATGAATGTTGAATAGTGTTTTTGCAAAGATTTTATTCGTGTTATTCTGCATTATTAACATTTTCATACAAATTAAGTGCACTTTTGTGATTTGCTGGATTTTTGTTTTGTGTTTAGACTGCATCAAAGTTAAAGCGAACAATATATAACCTTAAACAAACTTCTATTTAGTGCTCAAAATTGTTAATTTTCATGTTTTTAAATTTTTTTTCCAAAGCAGTTTGCAATGCGTTTAACTAATTGCGCCATTTAAGATTCTTTTAATTTCGTCCACATGAAATTCAGGTGAAAAAACCTGGCGTTTTTTGCTGTATTCAAATATCATGGAACTACCGTATTTATAAAGATTTTTTGCGCATTTGACTTTTTTTGACATTTTTCACACCGAAAAAAATTTAACAAAAAACACTGGTTATTAAAACTAGTTTTTTTAAGGATTTGACATAATTATGTAAAGTCTTTCTAATAACTATAAAAGTTTGCAAACGGGAAAAAATAAGTTATATGTATTTACCAAGAACAATACCTAAGGATAAATTTGCAACCTTTAAAAAATTTTATTGTACGTTTCAGCAATAGTTATAACCAGTTTTTTTCTAGTGGCCGAAGTTAATTGCACGCGCCTTAATTTCGGCCACTATAAAACACTTTAGGTCTCCGCTGATCTTTTAGTGTAACAGAAAATTTTAATTTTTAACAAAAATAGCTCTCGTTTGGTTTTTATACCAAATTTTGGGTCGATCGAAAAAAGACAGAAAAAAGTTATCCAAAAAATATAAAAAGGTGGCCGAAATTATGTCAGCTACCCTACTTCTATTTGCATGAAATAGTTAAGCTGTAGTTTTAATCAAACAAATTTATGATTAATTAAACTGATTACAGTATATTAAAACTTAATTATTCACTTGTATTAATATATAAAAAATTACTAAACGCTCCAAACAAATGTGCAAATTAGCATCCAAAATGCGTGAGTTTGAAACACGTTGAGCAAATCTCTGTTAACAGTGTTAGCGAGAACTATATCGCAAGAAAATAGAGCGGGGCAGAGTTATCCCAGAATTATGTAAAAAATCTAAGGGTTGGTTCATACTTATGTAAAAACGTCGTTTGGACAAAGTCCAAACACAGCGTATAAACGTATGTAAAAACGTCCTCAGGACTTTGTTCAAAGGACGTTTTTACATAAGTATGAACCAACCCTAAAAAGCTGTTTTTTTAAATAAAAAAATTTACAAAATTATGTCGAGATTGTTTATTATTTTTTTATAACACATTTACGATTTATTACTTTCTTCCAAACAATACCCTCCCACACTAACCCTAACGCAAAAATCACTAGTTATTTTTAGCATTTTTCTAAATTTCAAAAATAAAAAATAATGCTACATATGCCGAAGCTATAAATATTTGATAATACATTTACGATATTTAAGTACCTCCTCCCACAGATTTCCTACCTTAGCCCCGAGGAAAGAATAAAAAATGACTGGTTAATTCACACTTTTCTATTTTTCTTGAACAAAATTTATTAGTTCCTCGGTTCCTCCTATTGTTGGGGGTAATGCTCATACAATAATTCAGTTTATTATTATTATTACTTCTACTTGTTTTATAAAGTACAAAAAAAAACCTCATTAAAAAGCTGCTAAATTGATTAAATGGATGCGTTATGAAAACAAATAAACTAATGAATTGGCCAACTAAAAAATTTAATATAAATACACAAAGATAAATTCTATCAGGGTGAAAATAGATGAGTTGTAAAGTAACCACTCGTTCTTTGCGGGGGGGGGGGTATAAAGAATGTATTATATAAATATTTATGCTTCGGCATATGGCTTATTTTTTATTTTTGAAATTAGAAAATGAAAAAATACTCAAACTGCGTTAGTTTAGTGTGGGGGGTATTGTTTGGAGAGTAATAAATGGTAATGTGTTATAAAAAATTCAAAACAATATTTGTAATTTTTTAAAAAAAGCTTTTGGGTGGACTTATGAAGCCTGGACAAGCCTGAGGACGTTTCAACGTTCGCTGGGACTGCTCAAAGGACGTTTTTACATAAGTATGAACCAACCCTTAGATTTTTTACATAATTCAATAGTTGTCCCGCTCTATTTTCTTGCAATATATAGTTCTCGCTAACACTGTTAACAGAGATTTGCTCAACTCAAACTTCGCATTTTTGGATGCTAATTTGCATATCGAAATTAATTTTTTTTATATATTAAATACAAGTTGAGCTCTAATATATATTAATCAGAATTTGTTTGATTGAAACTACAGTTTAACTATTTCATGCAAATCAAAAATTAGGTAGCTGACATAATTCGCCGCCTTTTTATATTTTTCAAATAACTTTTCTGTCTTGCAATGGTTACTTCATATAAACGAGAGCTATTTTTGTTGAAAATTAAAATTTTCTGTTACACTAAAAGATCAGCGGAGACCTAAAGTGTTTTATAGTGGCAAAAAATTTCCGAGGCGCGTCAATTAACTTCGCAGCTAGAAAAACTGGTTATAACTATTGCTGAAACGTACAAATAAAATTTTTTAAAGGTTGCAAATTTATCCTTTTTTTAGGTATTGTTGGTAAATACATATAACTTATTTTTTTTCCCGTTTGCAAACTTTTTTATAGTTATTCAAAAAAGACTTTACATAATTATGTCAAATACCTTAAAAAAAAACTAGTTTTAATAACCAGTGCTTTTTGTTTTGAATTTTTTTTCGGCGTGAAATGTCAAAAAAAATGGCGAAAAATTCTTTATAATACAATTTGCCGTTTCCATGGATATTTGAATACACAAAAAACACAAAAGTTTTTTTTTTGGCCTGGATTTCGTGTCGAACGAAATTCAAAAAGAATCTTAAATGGCGCAAATGTCAAACGCATTCAACTCTTTGAAAAAAAAATTTCAGAAAACATGAAAATTAACCATTTTGAGCACTTTAAAATGAACTGTTTAAGATTATATATTGTTCGCTTTAATTTTGATGCAGTTTAGACACAAAACAAAAATCCAGCAAAAGTGCACTTAATTTGTATGAAAATGTTAATAATGCAGAAATAACACCGAAATAAAATCTTTTCAGAAAATATTCAACATTCATCCCGATTATTTTTTGTACGGTTTTTTTAAGAAGGGAGACAACCTAACACTCTAAATTTGTCGGCCGATCAAGGCCTGGCCGAAGTTAAGTCGTGCGCGCCATACTAAAAATCCAAAAATAAAAACCAAAAAAAAATTAAAAAAAATAAATCCAGTAGCACGTTTTGACCGATCGTTTATTTTATTCAAATTGCCGGTCAGCGTTGTTCCCCTGCGCGTCAATTTTCTCCCATAACAATCTGCCGGGACTGGAATTTTCACCGTACAATTTCACCCTGATAAAATTCATCTTTAGTTGCGAAATATTTTTCTGAGATTCGGTTTTTTTAATTTGCCTAAAGCTTTTAAATAGTTTCACTTTCAAGACTAAACAAAAACTTCCTCATAAATTAATCGATTATAAAAGCTAATTATTGATTTTGCGAATATGTTTATTGATTTTACGACCTGACATGAAAATCTGGGTTTTTTCGAAAAACATGATTTGTATTTTTAAATCGATTTGAAAACAAAAAAAATTCAAGTTTCATTATGTTTTCAAACCCCCCATTCTTAAAAAGTAAAAACCATTTTTTTTTCTCAAACTTTTTTAAAACTTATTCTAAAACATTACAAGGGAAAATTTCCCTAAAAAATGCTGCAAAAATTCATTTTGGCATTTTTCGTTAAAAAATGAGCCCCGGAAGTTGAGATAATACATTTTCCGAAAATTAAAAAGACTGATACAGCAAAACAAGTATTTAATATACCAGTTTTCTTGTTACGGGGGTTTGGAGCTCTAAGTGCAAAAAAAAATTTGTAACCTAAAAAAATGATTATTACTTAGATTTAGTTAGGTTTAGTTAGTATAGCTTTTAGTTCAAACCTAATGTCTAAAGTCTAAGCCTAAATGACTAAGACTTAGCCTTTAGCTTATTGGTGTCATTTTTATCACAATCCTAAATTTTCGGCTTAATTTTCCCTAGTTTAGCTCAAAAACTTCCTGATTTTTTGCACTCCGTGTCGTAATTCTATTTATTTTGTTACCTCAAAAATTAGACTGTTTTTTTACAAACATTTTTTTGAGAAAAGTTCAAAAAAAAAATCACGAAATGCAAATCGGCTACAAACACAAGTTGTACTAAAATTTGTACTTTGTACGAATTCAAAAATTTTAATCAGTTTTATATCGCCAGTATGAGAGTCAATTGAAACTGAGTCGATTTCTGTTTTCTATTATCTGCGTCCTCGTAACAACCAATTTGAAAAATTGTAATTTTAGAAAAATATCCTAAAACTAAATCGTCAAAAACTAAAATTGTTACTTGATTGCGGCATTCAAAAATTTCAGTGCAAAAAGATTGGAAATCCAATTTTTTGCACATTTTTGAGCACAGGCAACGAAAAATGGATAATAGATCAACCAACTGATATAAAAAAAAAATTTTTTGTCACACTTTCTTCCCGAGACTTGTACGACTATTTCGGTTTGTTGAAACTTGTCCGCGCCCTAAGGCGACGATTTGGTGCGGGGGGGGAGCGTCGTTTTTTTAGATATTTTGAACTTCAAGTCCCTACAGCCGTTTTAGCTGAGTCGTTTTTGTAAATTAGGCTTTTAATTTTGTCCGATTAAAGTGTACAGGGTCAAATTGACCCCCAAACCCACCTCTAATTCGGAGTCGCGCGCAATATGGTCTCGGTTTGCCCAAGGCAAACTACTTGAACCTGTCGCAATTGCAGTGTCGGATAACGCGCGAAATCGGGCTTTTCTTATTAGGGAGACTGTTTTTATTTTTTACTTTCTAATATACTTAATACGTCACTAGGCTAAAAATTGGTCTCCCCAAAAAACAAACACCACCGCTTTATTTTCCACAGCGAGCAAAAACCCCACGCTTGCTTGCCTATTTTTCGAAATGTTACGTTTTTTTAATGAGAGCTGCGTTTTCAGGAATTTTAAAAGCGTCCAGGAATTGCATTTTTGTATTCGTTAGGCACTAACATCTTTTAGTGTTTTTTCCTGCTGAATTCCAGACTTCCGAAAGTTGAAAAGCGGAACTTCCCTTCGGAGCTCTCCGTTTGCGCCTTAATTATGTGCTAATTTTGCAAATAATTTGAAAAAAATCGTAAAGCCATATATTCTTTATCCAAATTTTTCGCAAATTATTTTTTTTAGATTTATTGAGAAATGGTAAGAAATTCCGAGAATGGACTTAGACTGGGGGAAGGCCGATTTAAGTACAAAAAATATTTTAAACTTCTATTTTGAAGAATTTGAGCAAGTTGAGCTAAACACATTCTCAACTACGTGCTATTTTAGCACGTTGTTTAAAATTTTTCTAAAATGTTTTTAATTTCTGATTTTTTTTCTTAAAAAAAAATCTAACAGCACTTTCTAGAATCTTGGCACAAACTGATATTTTTATTAATTTTATATATATTTGTTTTTTCTACAAACTATTAAAGCAATAACCCTTAGTTTTGGGTTAGCAAAACTCCTAACTACGGTTTCCCGCTTTATTAAATTTTTATTTCAAACAAATATGCATAAAACACTTTAAGATTAGTTAATCTTTGTAAAAAAAGTGTGGGGGAACTTTTTTAAGAGAAAAACTCCGGGAGTTAAAACATTAACAAGAGTTTTAAACAACGTGCTAAAATGACGCCTAGTCAGCACGCCTTTAGTGGACCCGCCCTTGGAGGTCTTTTTGTTTCAAATAGCCGAAGCTTTTTTGTAGCATGATATTTAAAAGTTTGTTTGGCATGAAATAATAATAAACTGTTTAAAAAATGAGAAAATATACTCTTGTGACGAGTTCACGCTTTTTTAATAATTGGGACCTCTCGTCTTTACCTTGTACATTTCGCGTTAAAATTGCTTATTATCACTGGCTGAACTCGAGCAACCTTTGACGCAACGCTTACTTAAACAATAATTTTGAGTTGATTTAAATATTCTAACGAAACAGGTCTTCTAAATAAATGGAATTAATAAAAAAGGACGAATTTAAAAAAAAACTTTGGAGAAAAGAAGCTTTCGCTTAAAAGACGGGTATCCTATAAATAAATAATATCAGATAATTGCGTACAGAATTTAATAAAACTTTGAAAAAAGGAAAGTTTAGGTAGCTAAAAGCTGGTTTATGGTAGGGTCGATGTAGCTGAAGGAACTTTGGAAGCAGAAAATAAACGCCTTTAAAAGCCTAAGCTTGCGTTAGCCTCAGTTACAAGCAAAGCCTAAAAGAAGGTCCACAAATTTCTGACGGCTTTAGAGTTCTCTACCTGCGGCTCTAAAAATGTTATACCTGAAAGCTTAAGTTAAATTTTCACTCAATTTTGATCGGTAATAAAAGAAAAACACGCCAGGATTTTAAGGACACTCAAAATGTCATTTTGTATTCGTGATCACGTCATATATGTTTTGCTCTGTGGAATGGTTGTGAGTGGAGCTGTTTAGCCAATTAGCGCTTGGAAAAAAATTGATCTCTAATGAATGAGAGATCTCCATTTTTTTCCTTAGCGCTATAACGTGATAATTCTGAGAAGATATTTAACACTGAACAGTTTTTGTTGAAATCGGAGGCTTTTGAGTTGACCATCGTGAAGAAAGAATTTGGACAATTTAGTTCGGCTACATTGCGGTTTTTTTTATTATGCCTGTGGTTTGTTAATGAACGAGATAATATCGCACCATGAACCAATATTAGAAATTAAAAAAGAAGTTAAATAAACTATTTTGGCCTTTTTAACTGATGTTCAAAGTGTTTATTTCGCTTAGCTTTCAAACGGGAAAAAAATATCGTGGTGGAATAAAAAAAACCACACAATAATATTAAACACAGTAGCCGACTTTTTTTGCAAAAATTAATGTTCTATTTATTTATTATTGGACGGAAATAAACCAGTTAAAAGTTTAAGCTTTTTGCTAATTATAGGTTTATTGTCTACAAAATTTTATTTAAATATGTTTGTTTTTGTATGGCTAACTGCATAATGGTGTCTTGATTTATTATTAGGATACTTTTTTTAGGGCAACTAAATATATTTTAATTTAGCTCAAAGAACCAGGTCCCAACATGCGTCTAGAGTTCCAAAGCTGCGGAAAATTCAAATAATTAACTTAATAGAAGTTGTATATCCACCTATTATTTAGTTACAATACAAAATATAGTTGATATCTGATTTGTATTTGGATTTAAGGCTATACTGCTTTTTTAAAATACATGTGAACTCATTTTTCATAGCTAAAAGGTAAGCCCATCATGTCAGGATTTTAAGGACCCTCAAAATGTCAGTATTCGTGATCGCGTCATATATGTTTTTCTTTGTGGGAATAGTTGTGGGAGGAGCTAATAGAATCCCTTTTAGCCAAGTGGTACTTGGGAAATCTCCGATGGATGAAAGATCTCCTTTTTTCAAAGGCACTAATTGGCTAAAAGTGACTCTAATACGTTATAACTCTGTAAGGAATATTAACACTGAACAATTTCTGTTTAAATAGGAGGGTTTTGACTATCGTGTAGCTGGTATTTAACACGATAACCGCTAACGTTATAGTAAATACTGGCGTCAAAACCGCAACTTACAATAATTAATAATGATTTGTTCAGCGAGCTATTTATTATTGCCGGCTACTAAATACTATACGGCTCTACTTGAAAAATGAGCGGTTTACCCTTAGATTTCTTTTAAATTACTTTTTAAGGATTAAAAGATACCTATGAAAAATAAAGCTAAACTAATTTTAATCAACAATAGTTTTAATTTAATATCATATTTATTTATTTTTTTAATTATTTTTTTGTGTTTTTCTACCCATGTTATATTTTAAGTTGTTTTATTAATATTCAAAAATTTTCCCCTACATTTGTTGTTGTTGTTCGTTTTTTATTAACTATACGAAAAATACATAATATACTGAAAAATGTGCAATTCTTTTATATAACACGGCAGAACATTAAAGACTCCAAGATGTCATTATTAGTGATCACGTCATATTATATATTTTGCGCCATCGGAACGGTTGTGGAAGGAGCTAACAATTGGAGATCTCTACGTTTATTGGAGATCAATTTTTTCCAAGCGCTAATTCGCTGAAAGTGATTGTATAACGTCATAACTCTGTGAAGATGTGCAACACTGTACAACTTCCGTTTAAATGGGAGGGTTTTCATCATCGTGAAAAGGGAGCCGGCATGTGACATTAGAATGGCGATAAAATAAACACATTTTAATAAATAAATTTGTTTTAATTTGATTTTTTAAATTTAAATTTACATTTTTTTCGTAACTTCATTATATTGACATCACTCACAAAGTTGTCTTATCACAAAGGTGGCCTATTTTTAAAAGTAAGCCATTATAATGGCATACTTCGGTGCCATTTTTTACACAGGAGTTGCACATTCTTTGGTATATTATATATATTTTTACTATATAACCGGTTTGAATGGATTAAATTTAGTACAACGTCGTTAACGTAGCAAATAAGGTACTTTGAGCCGTCGGGAAATTTTAGGAACTTGAAGCCTTAAGGCTGGTTCATACTTATGACAAAACGTCCTTTGGACAAAGTCCCAAGGACAAAAGTCCTTTGGTCTTTGTCCAAAAGACAAATACAGCGTAAAAACGTCCTTTGAACTTTGTCCTTGGGACAAAGTCCAAAGGACAACGTGTTCATACTTTTTGTCCTTTGGATTTCTATTCGATTTTGTCTTTTGGATTTTTTCCAAAGGACAAATTCTAAGTAGCATTCATACTTCGTCCAAAGGAAAAAGTCCAAAGGACGTTTTGGCTTGTCCAAAGGACGTTTTGGCTTTTCTAAAATTGTCCTTTGGACTTTGTCCAAAGGACGTTTTGTCATAAGTATGAACCAGCCTTTAAACTATGGGAACTTGAAGCCCTTAAAAGTGCGGTACCGAATCAAACTGTTTGTCTTCGATTCTGATTATTTTTGTGAAAATTTTATCCTTGCCGCCAATTGCTACAATAAAGTTTTATCAAAATATCTCCACTGGTTCAGGAGATATGAAACTCCGAAAATGGCGTTTTTCGACCATTCTGTACTTTAAAAATTTCTTAATGGGTATTGAAATTAAAATTACTAAAAATACACTCAAAGAAAGCAGCTACGTTTTACTTTAATTTGATATCTTGATCGTTAAGATAGGTGTAGTATTTGTTGAGATATTGCGTTTCCCGTACAAAAAACCCGCGATTTTTTCGCTAAAAATACGAAGTGACGGCAAAAATTTTCACCAAACTTAATCAAATTAGTGCCGTCGATTGGTTTTTTTAAAAAATCGCAGGTTTTTTGTACGGGAAACGCAATATCTCGACAAATACTGCACCGATCTTAACGATCAAGGTATCAAATTAAAGTAAAAAGTAGCCGCTTTTTTAAGTACATATTTTGTAACTTATATTTTATACCTATTGAGCAATTTTTCAAGTACAGATAATTGTCGAAAAACGCCTTTTTTGGAGGGTCATATCTTTTGAACCACTGAAGATATTTTGATAAAAAAATTTTTGTGAGCTATTGGGGGCAGGGGTAAAGTTTTCACAAAAAATAATCAAAATCTAAGACCAAAAGTTTGACTGGGTACCGCACATTTAAGAAATTGGTATGGGGTTAGGTCTAGGCCTATGTAAACGTTTTAGCGATTTTTATTTTCGGTTCTAAGTTCCCAAGTTACGGCTCTAAGTTCCTTTCCTTTGGCTCCATCAACACTAAATCACAGAAGTCTCAAAGTCATGAGTTTTACGTCGTTTGTGACTTATTACGGGATGAAACGAAAATTTTGGCTAATTTAACTCTGTAATCAGGATTTCACTAAGGTTTTTTTAAAGACATTTTTTAAAAAAAAAACATTTTTAATGTATGTTTAGTTTTTATTTAATCTGCCGCAGTAATCAACTCCTCTATCGTGTGGTATTAAATTGAATCGAGAATTTGGCAATGCCAATGTTGCATGACTAAAGCCGCACTTCTATTGCTACCACATTTCGACCTTTGCTCGCAAAAAATGACGGCTGCTTATTTTCATATCTAATAATTTATTCGTCTGTAAAGATTTTATTACACCAAAGACGCGAAGCGAACGAAGGACACATATAACAGAGATTACAGAAACGATTAAGAAATTTTATGCTAACATAAAAAACTTTTATTTTCAACTATTGTGAATTATAGATATTTTTATTTTGTGTTTTTAATATAATAATACTGTGATATTTTGTATTTTTTGCATTTTAAGACGTGAGTTTTTGGGCAAGATTTATTTCGACAAAAAGTTTTTTTACAAGACCCAGATATAGTTTGTATTTATCATATAAATTATTAATAAAACATTTTAATTTATATAATATAAAAGCAAATTATGAGACTATTAGAATATTAATGCCTATCGAAATTAATACTTAAATTTGGCCACAAAAAATTAGAATTTACATTTTTTTTGGAATTCATAACATAAATTGTAAATTATAATGTAGGTTTTTTCAAATACTTTCAAATACCTCACCTCAGAATTTTTTAAGCTTTAAAATGTCCATATAGTATTCGTGATCACGTCATAAATGTTTTGCTCCGTGGGATAGGTTGTCGGAGGAGCAGCGGCAAAACAGGACTTCAAAATGAAGGTGGGAATATGGCTAAAAGAATGTCGCGCGGGCAGCTTGTCAGAGGCGCGGCGCGTTATTCTGCGCGCCGTGTTCTTTGATGCGCCAGGGGATTCCTTCGGTTTAGAACAATGGTTTTTGACCAGGGTTTTACTTTTGAAATTTTTTTAAATGAAGTTTTATTTAATATTTCATGTTTTTTTTACCATTTTCATGTTTTTACAATCTTTTAATAAAGCCTGAACGCAATTAAAAACGTACACAAAATCCTGTATTAGAACAAAAACAAAAAAACCTAAAACCTTAACATCCTGTTTAAACTAAATGGCTTTCACATTTGAATTATTACATCTGAATAAAACTTAAAAAAAGCCCAGAATAGAAAAAATTCATATGCGTAATAAAATATAACACTGCTATAACACCACTATAAACACTGTAATTGTGTGACTAAAGCTCTAAGCTTTGAAGTTGACTTTATTGGCGGATAAAAACAATATGGGATACAAATTTTAAAGACAAAAAATAAACAGACAGAAAAATCATGAAAATAATTTAAACAAAATTATATACAAATGCTTTTTTTCTTTACGTATCTCTATGCGAAATAAATCTTTAAAACTACTAACCCCCTCAAAAATTTACGCAGGATATGTTTTTTTAGTTGACTACTACTGCAAAGGTATTTTGTAGCCAGCCTGGACCCCCCCCTTAGATTGTTATATAGTGGTATTAAAAATTTAAAGGTTAGAAGTAATTTTAAAAACATTTTCTGGTACTTTGCATTGCTCAGCTATAATTCAATGTACTCATTTTTCAATTGTAATGTTTTGGAAATCGGAATTTTTAAGGTATCAAATTCTTTGTAAAAAAATTTTTCTTTGCTTTATAGACCTATTTTTTTGAATAATAGGAAAAAAATGAAGTATATGACATAAACAAGGCAATAAACACTCCGCAACAAGGTAATAAACACATAAACAAGGTAATAAATAAAATTTTTTTAGCCCTTTTATAATGCTTAAAAATTTTTCTCCAATAGGCAAATTTGGGGGGGTGTCCCCGGGTATCCCAAATTTAGGGGGGTGGCAGCAAAATTCGAAATTTTTTTTAGGGGTATAACCACCCCCCAACCCCTCTGCCCACCTATAAGTATAACCCCCAATTCTCCCCTTGTCCACCTATGGAGTTGGGGGGTGGTTATACCCCTAAAAATCCCAATTAAAGCCGACGCCCCCCTCACCCTAAAATTTGGGGGTACCCCATACGCATACATGGGCAAGTTGGTCCGGAGTGGGGGGGGGGGGTTAAAGCCCAAATTATAGGGGGGGGGGGGGGTTAAAATCCGAGAAACGCAAAATACCCATATCGTTTTTTTTTTGGAGTGCATTTTACCCATATCGTTTTTCAATTTTGAAGGAAAAATATGTAAAAAACGCTAGTTTTAGGTCAAAAAGCCCTTTTTATAGCATTTTTGAGTTTTTTATTGCTTAAAACATTCATTTTGACCTCAAAACTTAAGTTTTAGGGCAGTTAGAAGTCATTTTAAAGACATTTTTTCTTCATTTTTCCAAAATTGGGGGGGTTAACTTCTCCTCCTCCCCCCACTTCTGAGTGGGGGGGGGTTTAACCCCCCTTCTCAGAATTTTGGGGGATGTTAACCCCCCCGTGCCCATGTATGCCCATACGCCCCCCTAAAATTTTGTGGCTCCCAGTACTAAAAACGCTAAAAATATGGTATTTGAGGTATACCACCAAAACAAACTTCGGGGCACCCCCTTCCTCAAATTTCGGGGGTCGGGTACCCCTCAAAATCCGGGAAGATGCCTACCTATGCTGGTGATGTTCGTTTTGTACCCCCAAAATTATGCTCAGATGATCTAACAATTGAAAGCCGACGGAGCTATGGAGCTGCTTCATCCTTTGATTTAATAAGCTATCTAAAGTGTATCAAAAATTGCAATGCGTGTTAAATTATTTCAGCCGCATTTTTAAAGGATTTTTAATAAATTTTGAATAAAATTTAGTTTTCACAATTATTCTTTATTTATTCAGGAAATTACAAAATAAATATTGAAGCGCGGAAGGTCTAAGGTGCTCCAGAGCTCGAAGGAACATCACTAAAGAATTGCCATCACAGACTCCTCCCCCCGGGGGTTTTATTGGGGGGGGGGGCAAGCAGGGGAGAAAGAGGAAAAAAGAGAAAAAAGGGAAAAAAAGAAGAAAAAATTAAAAAAAAAACGGACAAAAAAGGCGAAATTTAAGTAAAAATAGGTCTAAAATGGCTTAAAAAGCATTGAAATAGGCTAAAACTGCGAAAATTTTGCTATGATGGCCTCATAATAGGTCAGAAATGGTGCCATAATTTTTGGGTATATTTTCATTCTTGGACGGGGGAACAGCAATAAAACGGGGGACACAGCCACTAATATTGTGGGGGGCATTTCCAGACCGTGCACAGTTTTGTCATCTTCTATTTAAAATTATGCCGTCATTGTTTTACGTCATATAAAAATGGTCGTGCTTATTAATAACGTCGTAACGTTAAAATAAAGCGATAGTCAAGATTTAATTGGCTCCCGAAGGTTTAAATTATCAATCCCTATAGTAAAATTACATATAGTCGCTTGTAAAACTTTCTTCTTGTTGTTCCAAAAACTTTTGCACTTGTAGTGAAGATTTTTTTGTTTGTTTTTTTTTCAACGCGTTGCAGCAACGAAATATTTATAAATAGCTGCAAATAAATTTAATGGACGATACAAATAAATGATACCATTGGTTTTTGGTTTTCTTTAGAAAATAATTTCCCATATGTATTATTTCAAAAAATATCTTTAGTATATAAAAGCAAGACTAGAACACAAGAAAATATCCGGCTTTACTCTAAATTTCTGACCTAAATTTTGCTGGAAAAATTGCACATGCACAACTTTTCTGTCTTTTTTGCATTGCGAAAATAATCGCAGCCTGAAAAAAGCGGTATAAAGGGTAAAGAAAAGTCGCAATTTTTACTGCAAAAACATTAACTCCTCTCCACGCCTTTTGTTAACTCTTCGTTGAAAAACGCTGCACAAAAAACACGCAAGAAATGGCGAATATTTCCTTGAAAAGTTGCACAAGAAGTTTTTATGAGAGATTTTACTAGCAAAATTTTTATCAAAAATTTAGTGTGCAGACTGAAATTTTCTTTTGTTATATTCGTGGTAAAACTAAGCGTTGATCTACGTATTGTTTTAGTAGAAAAATAAATAAACGTCGGTTTGGTTTTGGTTTGCCAACTTTTTTTCTCAAATCAAAACATATAAAAAGCCAATACTTTTCGCAAAAACAGTAATGCAAGCACACTTGCGCTTGATATATCATCATTATTATTTAAACTAAAACCACTATTACCGATTATTATCTACTGGAAACTGCTGACGTGGTATTTAAATTTTATTTGTAGTCCATATAATAAATATATAGTTGCTAGCTAACAGTTTTATGAAATAGTAATAATGTTAACGTTTCAATATTAAATAACTTCGCACGTTCTTTTGGTCTGGTCGTATTTCGATGGCCGAAAAGAAATCAAAAAGCACAACAGGTAAACAAAAAAACATAAATTTTCGGCTAAATTTTTTGTTAATCTTCTCTAATGATGGCGTCTTATATACGGAATGCATATAAATTGCGTTCTTTTTTGCGTTTCAGTTATTGTTGTTCCTACCCTTCCGTTAATATCTTTTTCCGGAGAGCCGGTCATATAAAATGGAGAGAGTTTCGTAGCTTTGCATTTTGATGAATAATCCCAAATTTATTTTAACCTGAGATGTTTTGTTTTTTAAAGTTAGTTCCCTTTCATTTGATAAGTGTGTTTAATGTTTTGTATATATTAGTGATGTGCCCTGGAGCTCCGAGCTCCGGAGCGAAGCACCGCCTTTAGGAGCTCCGGAGAAACCTCGGGAGCTCCGCCCTATTTTTTTTACTAATTTCATGAATAATTAAAGAGTGATACCATATAATTTTGTCAATTTTTTGCAAATTAATTTTTTCAAAACTTGAGCTTCAAAGCTTTGCATTTTGATGAATAATCCAAAATTTATTTTAACCTGAGATGTTTTTTAAAGTTAATTCCCTTTCATTTGATGAGTGTGTTTAATGTTTTGTATATATTAATGATGTACCCTAGAGCTCCGGAGCGGATTATTTTGTCAATTTTTTTGCAAACAAATTTTTTTCAAAACTTATTTTAAACGCTAGAAATAATTTTAAAAATGCAGATAGAGTCTATATATAAATAGACGTAATGTGTGTGTGTGTGTGTGTATGTGTGTATGTGTGTGTGTGTGTCTGTGTGTGTATGTGTGTGTGTCTGTGTTTGTGTGTGTATGTGTGTGTGTATGTGTGTGTGTATCTGTGTGTGTGTGTGTGTGTGTGTGTGTGTGTGTACGTGCGTGTGTGTGTGTGTGTGTGTGTGTGTGTGTGTGTGCGTGTGTGTGTGTGTGTGTTAGTGTTGTGATAGTTAACCAAAACTCAAAGTAGTATGTGTGTGTATGTGTGTGTGTGTGTCTGTGTGTGTATGTGTGTGTGTCTGTTTGTGTGTGTATGTGTGTGTGTGTGTGTGTGTGTGTGTGTGTGTGTGTGTGTGTGTGTGTGTGTGTGTGTGTGTGTGTGTGTGTGTGTGTGTGTGTGTGTGTGTGTGTGTGTGTGTGTGTTAGTGTTGTGATAGTTAACCAAAACTCAAAGTAGGTAGTTAAGTGGGTAGTTAACTACTTTAAAAATTATAAGTAGGTAGTTAAGTAGTTAAATGAAATTAAAAGTAGGTAGTAAGTAGGTAGTTAACTACTTGAAATTTTTGAACTAGGTAGTTAAGTAGTAAGTAGTTAAGTAGGTAGTTAAGTAGTTAATCCTTTAACTAAACATATACTTGCCTTAGTGGGTATGAAAGATTAAATTTTTAATGTAAAAAACACTTAGTCATACCTTTTATAATGAACAATTTCCATATTTTATCGGTTTTTGCCAGTTCTTTATGTTTAACAATATTTACATAACAGCTGGACAGATAATATAACATAGTTTAAATTCAAGAAATTTTTTACAAGAAAAAATAATTTATTGTTAAGTTGACATGTTTTGTTGGCGTATTTTACAAACTTATTTTAAAAAGTTTTGTATTTTTTACCCACTTTATTGTATAACAGTATTGATGGGTTAGAATTCGCAAATATATCTAAAAAAACTTCAACGATTTTAATTAGATTTATAAACTATAAAGCATTTTGTGTATAAAATCACTGTTGAGTGGCGAAATATCGATTTTTATTGAAAAGTCACAGCACGTGTAAATTACTGTAGATTACTGTACACGTTGTCACATTTTGTTTCAAACACCTGTGAGTTTTACGTAATATCGCCCCGCAGATATTGATTGTTTGTGTAATAACACTAAATACCTGACTGCTTACTTCACTAACTACTTTCTGCCTACTTTGCTTACTACTTTCTGCCTACTTTTTAATTACTTTGTTAACTACTTGTATTAACTACTTTATTTTTGAAAGTAGGTAGTTAAGTAAGCAGTTATCTACTTTTAAAAAATAAAGTAGGTAGTAAAGTAGTTAGCCAAAATCATGGTAGTTAAGTAGTTATCACAACACTACTTGAAACTAAATTTTTTTTACAAAAAATTTAAAACAGGAAAACTAGCCTAGCAAAACTAGGTAGGAGCCAGCAAAACTAGCCTCAGAGGAACGTAGGATAAAGGCAAGTAGATTTTAGATGGAGGCAAATAGGAGGCAGCAAAATTTTAGATGAAGGTAGGTAAAAAGCTAGTAAAAGCCTGCCTTCCCAAATAAGACACACGGTCTTTACCGGTTCTTACCGTAATGCTAAGAGAATCATATTTTGACTTTAAACTTGCTAATATTTTAAAATTTTATTTTAACTAGAGTTTGTGCATGAATATTATTTACTTTAATTGTATTCACCATTTCATTTTGCAAAAAAAAAACAGTGAACGATTCAGATTTTATAGGTAAAATACTCGTAGATCTTGGGATAAGTAGTGGCTTGTGCTTTTACTGACTTTTTACCCTACCTTGATCTAAAGTTTTTCTGAGCCCATTACTATGTACTATGCACTGTCAAAACCAAATGCATTTACGATTTTAATGCATGAAATAAAAATATAAGCAAAAAAGTCGTTAAAAAAACATTTGCAAACATAAATAAACAAAATTTTTCTTGGAGCACCACCGATGATTACCGGCGCGGGGCGCTCCCGCGCCACCGACGCTTATTATTATTTTTTAAATAAAACTTTGAATTAATTTTGTCATCAGTAATGCAAGAGTTTAAAAAGTACTCTGTGTAGTGTTGCGTGCGCTGGATGTCCGTTTCTGCCCCTTCCGTCTGCTTTTTGTGCGGTTTCTTGAGGGGGTGTGTTGTCGCTTGTATTTGTTGCCAAAGGCTGTTATTGTGCAGTTGGGTTTTCATTTGTCTTTTTCAAATTTTTTAGTTGGATAGATAAACTGATAACAAGGAACTAATGATAACTACTTAAGAAGTTTAACTACTTAATTCTAACCCATGATTTTTGCCTAACTATTTTTTTTTTTTTTTTTATACTACCCCCCCTTTCGGCTAACTATTGTACTTAACTACTTAACTACTACTTTCTTTTTAAAAGTAGTTAACTACCTACTTAACCACCTACTTTTAAAAAATAAAGTAGTTAATACAAGTAGTTAACAAAGTAGTTAAAAAGTAGACAGAAAATAGTTAGAAAAGTAGGCAGAAAGTAGTTAGTGAAATAAGCAGTCAGGTATTTAGTGTTTTTACACAAAAAATCAATATCTTCGGGGTGATATTATGTGAAACTCACAGGTGTTTGAAACAAAATGTGACCACGTGTAGAGTAAGTAATCTACAGTGATTCGCACATGCTGTGACTCTTCAATAAAAATCGATATTTCGACACTCAACAGTGATTTTATACATAAAGTGTTTTATAGTTTATGAACCTAATTAAAATCGTTGAAGTTTTTAGATATATTTGTGAACTCTAACACATCAGTACTGTTATACAATAAAGTGCGTAAAAAATACAAAACCTTTTAAAATAAGTTTGCAAAATACGTCAACAAAACATGTTAACTTAACAATAAACTTTTTTCTTGTAAACAACTTCTTGAATTTAAACTATGTTCTATTATCTGTCCAGCTGTTATGCAAATATTGCTAAACATAAAGAACTGGCAAAAACCGATAAAATATGGAAATTTTTAATTATTAAATGTATTACTATAGGCAAAAAAAATCTAGCTGACCGCGAGATTTGCAGTATTGGATCGATTAGTTAACAACAAAAACATTCAAAATTTTTCACTAAAGCGGATTAATAACAAAGATTAAAAAATGTACTTTAATAAATATATTTATTAAATTGCCCAATTTGTAACCTAAATGCAAATTTTTTATAAGCTAAAGTTGGTTAATTTTTGTATTTTTTGTGAAAAGGTGGAAGTAAAAAAAAATTCTGCGTTCTTATTGGTGTTAAAAAAAACGTCATTAGTGCACAATTTTAATTGGTCCCTTCATGTCTGCATTCTAATTTTTAGCGTCAGCCAGATATAATTCAACCATAAGTGTTTTTTACATTAAAAATTTAATCTTTCATTCCTACTAAGGCAAGTATATGTTTAGTTAAAGGATTAACTATTTAACTACCTACTTAACTACTTACTACTTAACTACCTAGTTAAAAAATTTTAAGTAGTTAACTACCTACTTACTACCTACTTGTAATTTTATTTAACTACTTAACTACCTACTTATAATTTTTAAAGTAGTTAACTACCTACTTAACTACCTACTTTAATTTTTGAGTAACTATCACAACACTAG
>JASAMX010013927.1:0-19127 GCA_030248175.1 Microlaimidae sp. YZB2_3 | reverse complement strand
ACATTATAATTAGATTTATTTATATTTATAGTTTTATAATTTAATTTTATTCATTTTTCGGTTTTTAAGTTTTTCATAATTTTTAGTTACAACGAAAAGAAATTATTACCATAAAAGCGGCATTAGCAAATAAGATTAATTTCAGAAAGATTTTGAGAAATGAAAATATTTATACTTTTGTTTAATAAGCAACCTAAATTTAAGTGTACACCAGACATTTTTTAGCGATTTTTTGCTAGTATATTTTTAAATATAAATTTAGAAATAAAAACATAATGAATGTCTAGAAGAAAAACTAAACTCAGAAACTTTCATCCTTTAAGGTTGAAATTTAGTTTTTTTAGTTTGTTTTAGATTGATTTTAAGGTTTTTCCATACACTTAATTATACATGTATTAACATCCATTGGGAATGTCTAGGCAATGCTAGAATTTTACTCTTTTTGTCCCACCTAAATCTAAAAGTATTAATTGATAAAATTATTCGAGTTTTAAGAAAACTTTACACGTCAAAAAATAGAGTGATATTCAAAATACACTCCAACAAAATTTGAAGCTGGTTTGTCAATCTCAACAACCACCTGCTGTGCATACAGTAAAAATTACGAAACTAAAAGTTAAATTAAAATAATTTTTATTAAACTCCAAAATTTTCTGCCATATAGTTTAGCTATAAATCTTTTATGAAAAAAATTAATCATTATACTTACAGTTTGCTAACTAAAGCTGGTTCATACCTACGTAAAAACATTCTCCTTCGGACAAAAACCACAGCGTATAAACGTATGTAAAAACGTCCTTCGTACTTTGTCAAAAGGACGTTTCTACATAAAGTATGAACCAGCCTAGTTTTGACACTGTAACATTTTTGTCAAACTACTTGACACTTTTCGTTATAAATTTTGGATATTTCGGATTAAACAGCATTTCCGAACTAAAAATCAAACTAAAGTTTATCGATGTATTATTATGTATTAAAACCGCTCCAATTTTTACTATTTCACGTTGTTAACAATTGGTATATTTGATTTTATTGTGTTAAAAATCCTAATATAACCGAATCGGTGGTAGATTTTTTTTACATACAAAAACAGCTTACAGGTGAATTGTTTTACATATAATTATTTACAAACCTGTCTTTAAAGTTAAATTTTTACAAATATTATGGCTTCCTACGCGGAAGTTACGGTTTATAAAGGGAAAACGACTTTCCAAAAAATCTCCAATGATATTAAGTCGAACTTTGTTTTTCCAGTCGATTTAATTAAAATTCGCAACATAAAATGAGAAAATATTTTAATTTTCGTTTCATATATATTTTTATTGCTAAATATATAAATTTAAAAAAATCAACTTTTACTTTCGTCTCGTTTCCTCGCTCGTTTTTACTCTCCCTCAACAATCCCTCCGCCTCTGATACTATTCGCAAAAAACCAAGCCAGTCAAAATAACGAGTGTCTACCAGGGGCATCAATGACACACTCATCAGCCGGGACAGGCAAGACTTTTTTTTAACTTTTCAATTTATATTTTTATTACTTTTAAACCAAAATGATGAGGAAGCGGACATTTTAACTCAGTGCACTATTTTGCACGTACTATGCATATTTGGGGCTCTAGTTTAAAATGTCAAAAATAAACACAATCACAAGGGTTTTAGTCTGAATCCAAATCATATAGTATGAAATAACAAAAAAAAAATTGGGATAAATTATCAGATTTACGATTTGGGGAATTTAAAACAAAAAACTACAGCCTTTAGGGAAATTTACCCGCTTAGAATTGTAAGAGGGCCAAAGACGCGGAGTCCAAACTCCCCCGCGAACATCACTCGGCCCCGTTCGAGAGTTTTTGTTTTTGACTGTGCCAAAGTACAAAAAAAAATAGGGCCATAATTCAATTTTTCATCACGAGATGAATGTTTCATTTGCAACAGTATAAAATATACCTTCCCTTTGGCATAGCTTATAGGCTTTTGTTAAGTTAGGTGTTTTCTTAGTCTTAGAATTTTTGCTTAGGTTAGTCTTAGGCTCAAACTTAGTTAGGTTTTGCGTAGGTTCGTTCTGCAAGTTAGTACTTTGCTCTAAACGTTTTCGCTCTTAGGCTTACGGTCAACCTTGGGCTAAAGACTTTAAATTAGACGATCAGTAAAACTCCTGTTTGTGTATTTTCGGGTAGGTTTTGCCTTTTTTTGGTCCCGGCCTGCGAGAATTTGAGCTTGGCGTAGGTTTGTAACTTAAACTTTCACCCTAAGCTAATTTTTTATTGAATATTGATATTTTATAATATTATATATAATATAATATAAATATAATAAAAATTAAGCTCCGGCTAAAGTTTTAACCGAGTTAAGTACGCGACTGCCAAAATTTGTACGCAGGCCGGGCCGAGAAAGGCCAAAACCCCTACTGCAAAAAACGGTAAAAAAATTCAGCCAATGACAGCAAACGGATTTTTGCTGACCGTCTAATTTAAAGTCCTTAGCCTTAGTTTTACCCCAAGCCTAAGCAAAAACTAAGCTTAAGCAAAGCCTAAGCCTAAGCCAAAGCAAAAATTAAGCCTAAGCAAAACTGAACCTATGCAAAATTTAACCTAAGCCTAAGCAAAGCCTAAGCAAAACCTAAGCTTAAGCAAAAGCCTAAACTATGCCTAAGCTAAACCTAAAATTATCTGCTAGAAATGAAACATTCACTCTCTGAATGAAAATTGCAATCCCCACTCCTGTCATTTTTGGGGTAGGTTTTTGTCCTTTGGCGGCCGGGCCAAACCGAAAACAAAAACTTGCGAACGGGGCCGAGTAGGAAAATGTCGCGGGGGAGTTTGGACTCCGCCGTCCATTTTTTGGCCCTCTTACAATTCTAAGCAGATTAAATTTCCTAAAGGCTGTTTTTCTTTAGTTTTTTGTTTTAAATTCCCCAATCATAAATCTGATAATTTATCAATTTTTTTTTTGTTATTTCATACTATATGAAGTTGATTTACAACTAAAATTCTTGTAGCTAGTTGTGTTTATTTTTTGGTTTCGCGTTAAGCTAAACTAGAGCCCCAAATATGCATAGTACGTGCAAAAATAGGTGCACTGGGTTAAATCTCCGCTGAATATTTATCATCATTTTAGTTTAAAGTAATAAAAATATAAATTGAAAAGTTAAAAAAAAGTCTTGCCTGTCAGCTGAATGATGTGTCATTGATCCCTGGTAAACACTCGTTCTTTCAAATTGGCTTGGACTTTTTTGCGATGGTGTCGGAGTTGTGGGGTAAAGAATTGTTGAGGGAGAGCTGACCGTGGAGTGACAAGGGGACGACGAAAGTAAAAGTTAAACATATTTTTAATTTTCCTGCTGTTACAATAAAATCTTATATGAAACGAAAAATTCTAAAGAAACTTTCTCCATTTATGTTCGATTTTAATTAAATCGACTGAAACGCAAAAAGTGCTTTTCAAGCTTAATATCATTGGAGATTTTTTGGAAAGTCGTTCCTTTATAAACCGTGACTTTATTTGAATTCCGCGTAAAAAGCCATAATATTTGTAAAAATTTAACTTTAAAGACAGGTTATAAATAATTATATGTAAAACAATTCACCGTGTAGCTGTTTTATTATGTAAAAAAAATCTACCAGCGATTATTCAGTTTATATTAGGGTTTTTTAACACAATAGAGCCATATGATATGTAATATGCTAATATGTAATATAATAATATGTAATATGTAATATAATAATAAATATATAATATGTCATACGGTTTATTAAATTACGACGTGGAAAATATAAAAATTGAGATATTCGACAGTAATACATAATAATACATCAATAAACTTTAGGTTTGCATTTTTTAGTTCGGAAATGCTCTATTAACATATGGAATAATTCATATGTCGGAATTTATAACAAAAAAGTGTAGAGTAGTTGACAATGTTACAGTGTATCTAGAAAAAACTTCCGTAGGGCTGGTTCGTACTTATGTAAAAACGTCCTTTGGACAAAGTTTGAAGGACGTTTTTACATACGTTTATACGCTGTGTTTGTCCTTTGGACTTTGTCCAAAGGATTTTTTTACATAAGTATGAACCAGCCTTTAGTTAGCAAACTGTAGACTGTTCCACTGTTAATGATTAATTTTTTTCCATAAAAGATTATAGCTAAACTATATGGCAGGAAATTTTGGAGTTTAATAAAATTATTTTAATTTAACTTTTAGTTTCGTTTAATTTTTACTGTATGCACAGCAGTGGTTGTGATTGACAAACCAGCTTCAATTTTTGTTGGAGTGTATGAAAATATAAATATTCCACTCTATTTTTTGACGTGTAAAGTTTTCTTAAAACCGAATAATTTTATCAATTAATACTTTTATTAATTAGGGTCGTTGAAGCAAAAGAAATTAAAACCTAGCATTGTTAACATCCCAATCGATGTTAATGCGTGTATCCTAAGCAAATCTATGGAAAAACCTTAAAATCAAGCTAAAACAAACTAAAAAACAAAATTTCAACCTTAAAGAGATCGAAAGTTTCTGGGATTTAGGTTTTTTTTTTGCTTTATTGACGTCGTACTGTTTTTATTTACTAATAAAATTTATATTTAGAAATATTACTAGCAAAAACGCTAAAAAAATGTCTGGCTGTGCACTTAAATTTAGGTTGCCTATTCTAAACAAAGTCATATGCTAATATTTTTCATTTCTCAAAATCTTTCTAAAATTAATCTTATTTGCTAATGCCGCTTTTATGGTAATAAGAAAGTAGTTCTTTCATTATTAATTTAAGCTAAAAATTATGAAAAACTTAAAAACTACGAAGAAATGAATGAAAATTACAATTTGCTGGGAGTTCTTTATATTGAGATGTAAAATCAAGAATGATTGTAAATTATAATGTCAAAAAGAAGAAAATTTATACGTCACCTTTTTTCCTTCGCATTCCACTACTAGTTGGACTTCTACAGATGCTAAAAAATAAGTAAAATTAAAATAGAATTTTATCATGAGTTTGATTTAGTTACGAAATCTAAATAATTTTCAACTTTAGTCAATCTTAAATAAAATTTTTAAATTTTAAAATAATGTAATATTAAAACAATAACATAAGCATATGCAATTATGGTCACCGTATTTTTTAAAAAATATTTATCTGACAAAAATTCTTCAGTGAGTTTTTACACTCAGGATCATTAATAGATGTTTAACCTTTGATTTTATGTTTGGCAAATCTTAACTTATTTTATTGCGAAAGAGTTTTTAGTTTTTATAGAGCAATGCACATTTTGTAAAGTTTCATGCGATTTTTAATTTTTTTTAGGCATTAAATTTGTAAATAAAGTTTTTTATTCCTTATTTTATTCATAATAGTTATTTTATTATTTTCTTAAATTTTTGTCGACACTTTGTCACAAAAAAAGAAAGGGATTTATGTAAGCAAAACCTACAATGACAAATATAGTTTATAAATGATGCTTAATGGATTTTTACTAAATAGTAGTGATGGGAACCCCTAGAACACCGGAACCGGAACCAGAACGGGAATTGAGATTTTCCAAAATGTCGGAACAGGAACCGGAACCGGAATTCCAAATTTTACCCGTAACATCCGGAACCCGGAACCTGAACGGCCCATCACTACTAAATAGGCCATAAAAGTCACTTTGTTATTTAACCGGTTCCGGTAATCGTCCCCGATTACTTCGGTAAAACCTTCGTCTCACAGTTGTGTTATTTTCGTCTAACCATTGTGGTGTGGAAACTTTATCGCAAGTAATAATTTCTACGTATCACCTAGGTTATACCTAGGTGATACGTAATACTTTATGAGTAGATAAAATTTGCATACTTGCTACCGCACCAGTTTTAGCCATTTCAATTTGCTTCCTTACTACGTAGTGAACAAGCGAATTTAATTCGATAAGTCTAGTACGGCAGAAAATAAGCAAATTTTATGTAGGCATAGAATATTCCGCATCACATAGTATGACCTAGGTAATACGTAAAATTAACCACGGTAAAGTTGACACGCCACAATGATAAAACGAACATACAACCACTGTGACACAAAATTTTACCGTGGTAGACGGGGAAAACGCTATCATGGGAATAAGTTAAACATTAATTAAAAAAATTACAAGTAATATTTAGATCTCTGTATGTGGGAACATAAAAAATCATGTGACACTGGTTGGAATTGTCTCGATCAATTTTTGCTTCTGATATCCATACGATTCGCCCTAAATCATGGGTTAATTTTATTAATATTTTTTTTAAAGTTTCACGTAGTTTCACGTGTGAATTTTTTGGTATTAAATGGATTTAAAATAAAAATAGTATCAGCTTTTTTCTTTTACGTATTATTTTATAATGTAAAAGATTTGCTGTTTATACCGTACATATAAAGCCGGTTCAGACTTCGTTTAAAATGTCCAAAAAACAAAAGCCAAAAGTGTAATTTTAGGCGATTTACTAGAATTTTTTCATTTTAAAAAGGGCTTGTATTTTGTTTTTAGGATAAAATTATAAAATCATAAAAAAATTAAAAAAAAAGAACAAGTAACAGCCCCAAAATTGGTGTCTTTTAAACAAGTTTTGAATATGCGTTTTTTTAGTTTTTAAAACAAGCTTTTTAAATGCATTTAACTTAACTTTGTTTACGTGATTGATAGGCAATTAATAATAATCGATTTGCAATTTTGTAACATTTTAAATTAGGTTATTTGAATAAACGCCTTGACTTTAATTTAACTTTACGATGATTTCTCATAGCCAGCCGAATAGCATTAATGTTATATATATATATATATATATATATATATATTTATATATATATATATATATATATATATATATATATATATATATATATATATATTTAAATTTAGTTTTAAATTGGCAGTTTCATTATTATAAAAACGAAAACACACCTGCTTCATTGCATTCTCTAAACATAACAGTTGAGTTCTTGTCAAAATTTTTTCCAATTAGAAAACACTCCATACCCCCGATGGGTGTGCAGTTTTTGACCGACAGCCTATGTATTTCAGGAGGCCCAACCTAAGCAATGTTTTAAAAGTTATTACAAAAAATTACTTTACATTATAAAAAATCCAAATGGACTGTTTAGCTAATTATTTTGTTTTAGTGGACTAAATACAAACAAATTTTCTTGACAAGAAAAAAGTGTTGTAAATTATTTCATACTGTTATTTTGGTGTCGATTAATTTTGCAGAACCCTGGTAGCAAACACTCTACTTTGCGAAATAAATAAAACTTCACAAATTCACAAAAAAAGTTTATATTTATATAAAACTTAAAGAAACTATATTAAAAAATTATATCAACAGTTTTCTCAAAATTTTTCAATGAAAAAAACAATAAAAAATAAAATAAATAAAATAAAATATAAATGAATATAGATATAAATAAATATAAATATAAAATGAAATAAAATACACCTACCTTACAATCAAGTAAGGGTAGACTATAAACTATAAATTTTTATACTTATACAAGTGAAGACCGTAAAAAAACTATAAATTTTTGCATAGTATTTTAAGTTTTTCTATACTCAAGATGACGGAAAATTTTCTAAATTTATTAGAAAAAAATATAATATTAAAAGAAACACGTTTTTAGCATCTTAACTATTAAAAAACCTTAAAAAGTTTTTGAAACAAAATTTTAAAATCTTCTTATAATATCTAAGCCTTTATGTTTTGTGAAACAATTAACTTCGAATTTGACCTTAAGCCTTTATAAAAGCTGCTTAAAAATTTGTTTAATTTAGAAATTTTACAAACAATACTGGAAGACTGCGTTTGTAATACCAATTATTAAAACAAGCTTAAAACGTGAAAAAAATATTAAACCAACAAGTTTTGTCTGTAAAACGATAAAAATTTTAATGAAAACTAAGAACGTTTAACTTTTTTTAAAAACTTTTAAAGATTTTAAGATTTTTAAAGCAACGTGGGGAATTGTTGGGTGACCCGTTTCGGTGGTTACCCGCCCTCTTTAAACAAACTAAAACGAAATAAAACTGACATATCATAAAAATGATAAGATAAAAAGATTTAAAGCGCAATAAGTCTTTACAGTGTGATACACAATTCTATAACCGTAAGGTTTAAATTTTCCCGCTCACTTTAAACCCACACGCAACAGAAATAACCCGCTTTAAACTAAAAATACTTTTTAGTTTTACATACAGATATTCGTAAAAGTTTAAAAAAAGTTTCAAATCAAGAAAATTTACATTCGAAATTAGTAGGATTGAAATAACTTCGTTAATTATATATTTATTCCACCACGTCCTATGCAAATTTTTCTCGAGACCATTTTATATCCAAAATTGTTCAAAATGGTGGCGTAGTGACAGAACGCTCGTCTAGCGTATTAAAATTTGGCATGGGGGAGGCACTCCACGTAAAAATAGCAAAATTATTTTGATATTTTTGTTATGCGAAGTGTTTTGTTATGCTATTAGTGCTGCTTTTTTGCCTTGCATATCCGTTTTTAAAGGAAATAAATAACTTTTTTTAATTAAATATCCATCGTAATATTATAACATACCTGCTGAGTGCAACAGATGGAATCCGTGGCAGCTGAAAGAAGGATAAAATTGTTGGGATTTGCTGGATTCCTAACTTTAACTCTCATGCTCAGTCGAATACTCGTGCTGCTGCTGTGCTTGGGTCCTTTGCGGCCTTTCAAATCGTAAGAAACAATCTAAAAAAATTTAAACACCCTTTATAAAAGAATGTCCTAACGCTTGAAGTGAACTTTTGATTAAAATAAAAAATTCACAGAAGTCCAAAATTTAAGTGAGTGCTTTTATAAATTTCTATTTTAGGAAAAATCATTTTAAAAACACAATCAAAAATTGCAAAAATCTCATTTTTGTAAATAATTTTTAGACTTCCCCTTTAATATTTTAAAAACTTAATATCTTAAGAACATGACACAAATTGTCAAAATTTATGAAATTATACTTGGAAGCGTGTATTTGGGTCCAAGATGTGACTGAATGTGAATTTAGTCTAGTAGTAAAATTTTACGAATTATAATGATGAATAATTTTTGTCTTAATATTTATGTTTTGATATATATTTTTTCTTAATTATCTAAACAAAACACGTACCTTTAAAATTCCGATACAGTCCAGAACTAAAGTCATGTTGTTCATTGGGTAAAAACAGAACTCGAGACAAGGAATTGTTTCATCGTTGATTATTTCTCTGCAAAATAAATATGAATAAATGATTAAGTTTGATAAAATAAATCAATACTATTAGTAACTTAAGTTTTATTTCTTCATGTCTCGCTGAAGGGAGAATATAAAGTCAAAATCTATGTACTGTATTCGTATGGATCAAATATAATTCAAAGAAATCAAAATGTTCAGAGGTTAACAACAAAAACAATTTTTAGAAAATTTTTATAGGCACCTTGCACTGGAACTTCGTTTATACATGAAGTATGCAATAAGCATAGCGAGTCACCATAATGGATAATTACCGTATCTCCTACTTATCTTTCGTAGTATGCAAATCAACCGATCGAAACATCGCGCGCTTTCCAGGGTTAATCTGCATACTACAAAAAATAAGTAGGAGATACGGTATCTTCCATTATGGTGACTCGCTATGTTTATTGCATACTTCATGTATAAACCGAGTCCCAGTGCAAGGTGCCTATACTGTTATTTTATTGGCAAGTCGAAGTAAGTCGCAAGCAGAAACTTAAGTGTTAAAAATAGCAATACGCAAAGAACCACAAAAGAAAGTAATAACACAATCAAGGTAATAAAAATATGATAAGAGACCGTTGACCTAATTTGTTTAAAAGAAGGTGTAGCATTTAAAAGGTATATAAACAAGGCGCGTAAAAAAGTACGGCACTAAAGGCAAGCCCAACGTAGCTGTTCAGTGAATAAAAAATGGGAGCCATATGATGATGAATCAAAATCTTCACGTTTACTTATAAATTAAAATGAAAAATTATAAATTATAAGAAATGGGATTGTTTTGATTTGCTATCACATAATCCCCAGTTTATATTTAATACACTACTGCACCACCCACGTTTGGTTTGCCTTAGTTAGGCATATAAAGGAGTACTTTAAATCTGTAGCTGTACAAGAGTTCAAGTATATATTAAAAAAAATGGTTCGGAATCCATTTTAGCAGACTAAAGTGAAATAGAAGGCAACCAACCTTGCTTTTGAGACAGGTAGAACGCAGAGTAAACGCAAATAATTTGTAGGAAAACGTGTTTAAAGGCTGGTTCATACTTATGACAAAACGTCGTTTGGACTTTGTCCAAAAGACAATTTTAGAAAAACTAAAACGACCTTTGGACAAGCCAAAACGTCCTTTGGGCTTTTTTTCTTTGGACAAAACATGAACGCTACTTGAAAGCTGTCTTTTGGACAAAGTCGAAAGGATAAAATCCAAAGGAAAAAGTCCAAAGGACAAAAATATAAACACGTTGTCCTCTGGACTTTGTCCTGTGGACAAAATCCAAAGGACAAAGTCCAAAGGACGTTTTTACGCCGTATTTGTCCTTTGGACTAAAGGACTGTTAAGGACTGTTGTCCTTTGGACTAGTCCAAAGGACGTTTTGTCAGAAGTATGAACCAGACTTAAAGCCACAAAAAAGTGGATGTAGTTGCAAATGCTTTGGAAATAGGTAAAATGCTGAACGAAGTCCCTAATGTGTGAAAAAAAAGTCATTTTATAGGGGCGGCTTGGAGAAAGTTTAGTAAAATAGCAAGTTACAGGTAGGGGAGCGATGGGATATTTTAGATAGAGAACGGTAAAAAATGTTTCAAAATAACTCTCTCATCGTTAATGTTAATAGGGATTTATTTAAGGAACAAAAAATACCTGCAAGGAGTGCACGATGCATTTCCACCTTTACCGACCACTTTTATTAGTCGGTAGTAAGGATGGGGTTGAGTTGAATCAAAAACGGTAGAAGCGAACACCTCCAGTTTTGTTGGTTCCTTGACCCCAAGAAGTTGAACGCTGCAGTAAGAAGTGCCATCTCGATCTTTGATGGAACCCCTGCTCCCCTCTGAGCTGTACCTAAATATTATTCACATTATTTTTGTAATACATACTAAATAGTAAATATGGCTTAATTCTACTGTTATTCAAACAATACACCGTTGAGAAGCCAAATTTTATTTTGCAACAAAATTTTTATTTTTTTATTCTTTTGCATCGAGTGTTTTTACAATTTTATTTAAGCTACTTAACCACTGAAATATAACTAAGACTGGGTTTTGCATTTGTTTAATTAATACACTAATCTAAACACCAAATGATTATTCAATCATATGTAAGACAACAGACTGGCTATTATTTAATACTTTAATGGTCAGTCAACAGTTAAATCCTTGTATATTAAATTTTTATTTTTGTTATTACGTTCTTTTTTTCAACAAAAAACTACCTGAATGCATGCCAAACTTGCATGGTTTGTTTATTCAGGAAAAAAATAGGTAATGGGCCTGCAATAACCAATCAAATTAGTAGCCATGTCTCTTTGTGGCTTTAGATTTTTTAATTTGACTATGTACGTATTATCATTTATGTATGTAAAATAAACTATTACTATTTCCATTATTTGCAATTCTTGTATTAACCAATCACAATCCAACCCCCTAATTTTTATGACTTCTCATTTATTGATAAGTTTGATATAGCTGAATTGTTTTGATTTAATTAGTTGCTATTTCGCCCCTATTTTTATTTCTTAAAACATAAAACAATTGCAACTGGTTTGCGTTACGTGCTTTTTATTACTTAGATTGTTGGTAGGTATTTCGGTAACAGGTTATTTAAATTTTAACCTAGAGTTTTTTTGATACAGTAGATTTTTAAACTTTTTATATCAGGACTGGTTTTTTTAACAAGAAGAAAGTAATAAAACTTTAGTTTTTAAATCAGCTGAAATTTGTTTCTAACAAAACGGACCCAAAGAGGCATAGTTAAAAATATTATGCTCGAAAAAATAATAAAAACAATAATAATTATAATAAAATAAAAAAATAATAAAAATATAATTTATAATCATAATAAAAATAATATAATAATTATATAATAATTAAAATGAATAAATTTACCTGTCGAAATATACATACATATTTTGTTTATTTGTTTTTAAGAGACTTGGAAATTTTAAAAATTATTTTAGGTTTGAGCTTTTATATGCAAGAATCAATAGTGAAGAATCAACACACAAATATAGCTCCAGTTGATTTTTGAAGCAATGCACTCAAATTTTACAGACATTTGTTACCTAAATTTCTAACTTTTAACCATATAAATACTTGTCACTAAATATATTTTCGCAGATTCGCCATATATTTTTAATCGTAAAATATATTATTTATATGGATAATATGCTTGGATTGGGTTTTACGAGAGGTTAAAAGGGATCATTTAACAATTTTTTGTAAAATAATGTGCATGAAGTTGTGAAACTCAGCTATTTTTAACACAGCTACAAAAAAGATTTAAATATTAATTAGATATTAATTTTTGTTTGACAAAAGTATAGTGCGATCGAAAGCTCAGATTATGATGTATCCAACGGTAATTGTTTCATCGTTATTGTTATCGTTATCCAACGGTAATTGTTTCATCGGTAAATGTTCTATTTCGGAATATATTTTGATGAATTTAAAGCTCAAAAAACCGTTTTTGGCCATTTAAAAGATTTGATTTGCTCAGTTTTTCCCACAATTTTATAGAAAGTTAACGAAAAATAGGGGACAACTTTTAGATGTGGTTTGGAGTAAAACGTAATTTAAAACTTTAAGTAAAAGAAAAATCAAATAAAACAATCCTGAATTAGTTTTTTAATCAAATACAATTCAAAGTATACTTGTGTCTAACTGTTTCTAAACCTGCATTAAGATCTGAGCAAATCAATTTTTTTTTAATTTTCATTTAAATTTTTTTGATTTGACGCCGAGAAACCACATTTCCAAATGTGTGTTTAAAAGTATCTTTTACGAGAAAGATCTCAGATGGGCCAGTAGATGAGTGGTTAACGTGTCGGACTCACATCCTCGAACCCGTAGGTTCCAGGATTCGATAAATTTTAATTAATAAGAATAATTTTAATTAATAAATTTTGATAAGCTCTCGCAGGCGATAAATTTTTTTTTAATTTTTAACTTTTTAATTAAAAAAGCGTTCTTTATTCAAGATACTCTAAATAAAAAATGAAAAAAATTGAATATTTTTGGTAATGAATTTATTATAATATAATGTATTGTTGACATGTATTTTATTGGTGTCATTTAGTAATTGTGGACGATCAAAATTTTTTTTAAGAAAAAAGTATTTTGGAATTTTAGCGAAAATTGATGTTGCGTTTTTATGGGGTTATTTGGACCATTTTCTAATATTTTAAATCAAAATAAATTTAAAAAATTTAAAACTAATCTTTAAAGTTTATTATTCTTGTAAAACTTTTTAATTGAAAGGTTTGCTGCCAGCATGCAGGCTTGGAATCCTTCCAAATTTCAAATTCGTCATTTTTGACAGCTTATTGTAAACTTAATATTAGGTTTTTTTACACAAACGACATATCAAAATTGTGATAAATTTTGCATTTTTGATGGTTTTGAAAAAAATTTTAAAAAAAATTTCGGCATTTGTGTTTGGCCTCCGCTAGCCCCCGGGGGGTTAACCCCCCAAAAAAATTTTTAGGTCAAAAGTAAGGAATGAAAATTGACGGTCATTTAATATATAACAATATGATCAATATAGTACACACTTCGAGCAGGAAGCAAAACAAAATAAATAAATCGGACAGTGTATTGGCGAGGCAAAAATTCGCGAAAAATTGCGAAAACCGCGCGCAATCAACGCATTATAAAAAAAATTTGAGCGAGCCAATTTCGCTCAAACTTTTAGAAAAAACTCAGAAAAGTATGTTTTAACAGCAAGCGGCGTTTCTTATCTCGAACTAATAAAAAAGTTTTGTTTTTTTGGGACCAGGTTTTTTTTACATCATCGGCTGTAGTGATGACGTCATTGAAAAACATTTTTTCGTAACCTTTTCAATTGCCAAAAGTCTAAGCTATGCTCCCATATATGTCCCGCACATTTTCTAACCTTCGTTATGGATATATAACTTTTCAAAGTTTGAGTTTTGTCGCCAGTCCGCATGATTTTTGTATAGACTATAGTTAACGTAAAATTGATATGCCCATATGTATTTCGGTTTTAGTACACTAATGCATTTTTTGTGTTTTTCAAAGCCGGGTTTTAAAAACAAGAGAATTTAATTATCAAAAAACATGTTTTTCTCAGTAAATATTAATCAAATCGTAATTATGTCAGAAATTATCGAAACCTGCCAAAAATATTGATTAAACGATACTGCAAGCAATTAATTTAACTACAGAATCTTTAACATAAGGTAAAAAATGATCTTCTACTAATTGGAATTAGGAGAACTAGTTCTAGTCTGTGTAAAAAATTGGTGTAACTCGTATTTTAATTCGTGAGCGATTTTTTTGAACAAACTAACGAAAAATAATGGGTTATTTTTTCAATTCTACAGAGTTTTAACATTTTCTAATATCTAAAAAAACACTTTAAACATAATTGGGCGTATCAAATCATTTTTTAAAGACTCTTTATCTTATAAAATTGATTTCGCAAACAATAAAAAATAAAAAAGCCCTTTTGTGATAAAAAATTAAATTAAATTAATTAGAAAATAAATTTGATATTATTTTGTTAAGTTTAATTTTTAAAAATTGATAACTCAAAAAACAATCACAATATAAAAAAATTAAATCTGTTTGACGCAACACAAGACTTGTCTGTTTTACAGCATAAGACCTGAATTTTTTTGTCACTTAACGCTTTCCAAATATGCCATCCTCGGATTGATACAATGTCTCAATGTTACACGCGACAACATGTGTCATTCCCACAGTAATACATGCACGCGTAAAGCTACCGTATACCAGCGAGCAATACCTATTGGCGCTACATATGATTTATATGCTTTAAAAATTGCTGGATTTAGTCTGAATACTTTTGAACCAAATATCAACAAATGCAAAACTTTTAGCGATTGCCTTTAGAGCTGACTCTTGGATCAGAGTAATGAATCCAGCGAAACATTTGCAAGCAGAGTTTGCTAAAACGTCTCAGCTGGCGGGGGCAGGGTGCATCCCCATGGTTCACTGCCGCATATTTTAAGGTTAATTTCAGTTTTTGGCTGGGGACTTTCACCCCGCACCCACAAAAAGTGGTACCTGGCGGATCATTGAGCGATTGCCTTTAGATCTGACTCTTGGATCAGAGTAATGAACCCAGCGAAACATTTGCAAACAGAGTTTGCTAAAAACGTCTCAGCTGGCGGGGGCCTTGGAAAACTAAGGGTGCATCCCATGGTTCACTACTGGATCTTTTAAGGTTAAATTCAGCTTTTGGCTGGGGACTTTCACCACAAAAGGTGGTACCTGGCGGATCCTTGGTACCACCTTTTGTGGGTGCGGGGTGAAAGCCCCAGCCAAAAGCTGAATTTAACCGCAAAAGTTTTTAGTGCTATCAAGAATATATATAACACAAGAGAATGTCCGACTGTACACTAAATTTTTGACCAAAATTTTGCGAGAAAAGTCGCACTTTTGAATTCGTGTGCGACTTTTCTCGCAAAAATCCGCCATTTTCTGCTAGTTTTCCCGCGCTGTGATTGTTAACACAGTGTTAGTTTTCTCGCAGTGGTGACTGCGACTTTTATTGCACTCTATACTGCTATATTCGCACTGCGATTATTTTCGCACTGCGAGTCTGGCTGCACAACAAAAAAAATACAGACGCTGCTCTCTTAACCCTCAGTATTAAAATTCTGATAAAGACAGCTATCTGATTAGCGCAGAATTTAATTTTTACAAAAAAAATTGCGTTATGACGAAGAAAATTAAGCGCCAAATTTACATAGAAGCTATTTTCCGTCACATTTGCAGAAAAATCTGCGCAAAATTTATTTTTGAATATTGTACTTCTCAAAAAACGCGCCATTTTTGTGTAGTTGCTTTCTAAAAACTGTCGTGAATTTGCTAATAATATTATGAAGAAGCTATTAATGAATTATTTATCAAGCTTTTATTTAAATAAAGTTCAAATTATAAAAAATATGTTTTGAAAAATGAAACCATTTAAAAATTCCATGATCACTGAATTTTAAAGTAAGTCTACTTTTTAATCAAAATTAATGTTTTCAACCAGTGAATTAAATAATGCGTTGCCAACGTAACCTAAAATACTTGTTGTTTTAAAAGTTTCCTAAATTTGTTTATCTCGTTTAAAACTAAGGTATAAGTTTAAAAGTTTGTTTATAAGTTTAGTAGAATTAAAATAGTTTATGTATCTACTCGTTTTCAATAAAAATAATGGGTTTATAGCATACATGGGGAAATTCGTCAGAAGTGGAAGGGGGTTAAACCTGGATTAAGGGGGAGAGACTAAAATTTAAAAAAACGCGTTTTACCTATATTGATTTTGGATTTTGAAGAAGAAATAAAATCGCTAATTCTTGGTCAAAAAGCCCTTTTTATTGCATTTTTAAGCTTTTTAATTGCTTAAAACACTCATTTAGACCTCAAAACTTAAAGGTGCTCTGCGGAGTCAAACTTTTTGTCTTTGATTTTGATAATTTTTTGTGCAAACCTTACCCCTTCCCCCAAAAGCCCACAACAATTTTTTTAACAAAATATCCAGTGGTTCAGGAGTTATGACCCCCCAAAAATGGCGTTTTTTGACAATTCTGTACGTAAAAAAATGCTCATTGCGTAATAAAGTTTAAATTACAAAATATGCAATCAAAAAAAGCGGCTATTTTCTACTTTAATTTTATACCTTGATCGTTAAGATTGCTTCAGTATTTCTTGAGATATTACGTTTTTCGTACAAAAAACCCGCGATTTTTTCGTTAAAAACACCAAACCACGGCAGTGATTTTATGAAGTTTTCCAACTTTGTTTCCTTCACTTCCTGTTTTTAGCGAAAAAATCGGGGGTTTTTTGTACAAGAAACGCTATATCTCGACAAATACTGCACCAATCTTAACGATCAAGGTATGAAATTAAAGAAGAAAATACCCGCTTTTTTGAGTGCATAATTTGTAACATAAATTGTTATACTTATTGAGCAATCTTTCACGTACAGAATTGTCAAAAAATACCATTTTTGGTGGTAATTACTCCTGAACCACTGGGGATATTTTGTTAAAAAAATCTTTGTAGGGTATTGGGGGCAGAGGTAAGGTTTTCACAAAACATTAACAAAATGGAAGACAAAAAGTTTGACTCCGCACCGCACCTTGATTTTTAGAGGCGGTTAAAAGGCCTTTTGTTCTTTTTTCTTATATTTCTTTCTTATTTTTAAAGACATTTTTTTCTTTATTTTTCCTAGGGGGTTAACCTTTTCTCCACCCAACGCTTCTGAGTGGGGGATGGCGTTTGAACCCCCATTTCAGAATTTAAAGTGTTAATTTTCTTCAAACTCCCCATGCCCATGTATAATTTATAGTTCAAATATAATATTATGATTTTAACCCAGATAAAAAATATAAACTACACCGTATCTAACTTTATGTCTCATAATAACGGTCCTATTCATTTGTTAAAATTCAAAACTTAAGCTTTTGGTTTTGTTTTTCTGCAAAGTTTTATTAAAATCCGTTCACTATTTAGAATTATATTTATTTAGGATACTTTAATTTCCAACTTTCAAATTTTTATTTTTTACGCTCAGTGAGAAAATCTTTTGGAATAATGCTATATAATATAATGTAAACATTTATTTTAATCATGAAGGCCTACCTCCCTGATTTATCTGTAGGGGTGGGGAGAGTTATGGGCTGGGCAGTCTAAGGTAAACCTCAAAACAAAATGCGGCCGCTTAAAGCAGACAAAATATTTAAGGAAAGGATCTCCAAAAATTCATTTTCTAGTATTTTTAGTAATGAATCCCTTTAAAAATATTTTAGAAAAGAATGTTTTGGCACTTTTGAAATTTGTCCGACGGGGCGGCTTGGTGTATAACAAACTCAACGCCCTTCTGGGACTAATTGCAATTTTAACTAGAATGAGGGGTCGGCGTGTCGACACTTTTGAAATTTAAAGGCGTATAGGACTGAGTCCGCCCAAAAACCTTTCCTTTCTACTTTCCTTCGTTTTCGTGTACTTATATTGTGTTTTATTTGATGGCCAGGGACAGCGAACCGCTTTATAATGCTCATAATTATGTTCAAAACTTATGTATTATGTTTACTCATTGTCCAGAATTATTTATTAAAATGAATCGTATAATTTTGATGAGCGTAGAATTTATTTTTAATACAGTGCAGACTGATTGCATGTGAATTATGCATATGCGCAAATCAGTCTGCGCTGTATTTTCACAAAATTTTCGCGCTTTTTGAAAACACACTGATTCGTTTTAAATTCGCAAAATAAGTCTGCGCAATGAGTAAATTTTTTTATTTATTTTGCAGACTAAGGTTAAGAGAGTGGTAGTCATTTTCAATGGAGTAAAACACTTTGAAACTTGTTTTATTTAATTTTAAAACGTTGGAAAGGTACTTTATTTTATTAAAACTAAAAGGTTTTAACATCTTGAGGTAAAAAAAGCGACTTTTACTCATTTAAACACAAAATTTTCGCTCCTTTTTGTTTTTTTTTTGTTGTGCAGCCCGACTCGCAGTGCGAAAATAATCGCAGTGCGAATAAAGCAGCATAGAGTGCGAAAGAAGTCGCAGTTCCCACTGCGAGAAAACTAACACTGTGTTAAAAACCGCAGCGCGGGAAAACTTGCAGAAAATGGCGGACTTTGGCGAGAAAAGTCGCACACAAATTCGAAAGTGCGACTTTTCTCGCAAAATTTTGGTCAAAAATTTAGTGTACAGTCGGACATTCTCTTGTGTTATATATTCTTGGTGCTATGGACTGGAAAACATAGAAATATTCAGATTACTAAACCCAAAGGCTGTCTGGACGTGCCAAATCTAACAAGCCAAGGTTTTTGCATAAAATCCGTAAACAAATATTCGTTTAAAATAAGAACCTTTTAATTTTTCTGCTTTTTTTAGAAGATAA